>JAJOOS010003183.1:0-46884 GCA_029582725.1 Solanum chiquidenum | reverse complement strand
CAAGTGACACGTTTCATGTTTGTATTCAAATTACCAAATACCTGTTAAACATGTGACCGTTGACAGATTAAGAGACAAATAGACAGTTTATTTTATCAATCCAAAGGGAAAAAGGTCAAACTTGAGAAACAAGAAGGAAAAAGGCAGAGAATAACATCAAAGCTAAATTAGGAATCCAAAAGAGAACTGAAACTTATTGTAAAACAAAAACAAAATAAGAATTTGAAAACAATAAAATTAATTGATAACACTGTCTGCGGAGGAATGATTTTCAAGTGACACGTTTCATGTTTGTATTCAAATTACCAAATACCTGTTAAACATGTGACCGTTGACAGATTAAGAGACAAATAGACAGTTTATTTTATCAATCCAAAGGGAAAAAGGTCAAACTTGAGAAACAAGAAGGAAAAAGGCAGAGAATAACATCAAAGCTAAATTAGGAATCCAAAAGAGAACTGAAACTTATTGTAAAACAAAAACAAAATAAGAATTTGAAAACAATAAAATTAATTGATAACACTGTCTGCGGAGGAATGATTTTCAAGTGACACGTTTCATGTTTGTATTCAAATTACCAAATACCTGTTAAACATGTGACCGTTGACAGATTAAGAGACAAATAGACAGTTTATTTTATCAATCCAAAGGGAAAAAGGTCAAACTTGAGAAACAAGAAGGAAAAAGGCAGAGAATAACATCAAAGCTAAATTAGGAATCCAAAAGAGAACTGAAACTTATTGTAAAACAAAAACAAAATAAGAATTTGAAAACACTAAAATTAATTGATAACACTGTCTGCGGAGGAATGATTTTCTTCAGTTTGGTTTAATTATATCAATATTAAAAAGTGAAATTGAAAGGTTATAATATTTTGGAAATAAGAAGAAAATCTGCACAGACGAAGAGAGCAATGGGACACCCATTCAAAGCAAACAAGCATAACAATGTATGTCCCAGAAGGAGCCTTTTGATAAGCTTCTGCTTTTAGTTTCCATTGTCTCACCAAGGGACCCAGACAAGAGATGACTCCCACTAGATCAGTTCCATCCCCTCTATTTTCAAGGGGGATGAAAAGATACTAAAGGGGGAAAATGCTCTAGTAGCTCAATCACATCTCATGCTATTCAATAGAGGATTTTATTAGTCAACTTTCAATATCTACTTTGTCAGGAATTGCAAGTCCAACTAACAATGGAAGATGCTTTCCGCTGCAAATTCATAATATCATAAGCTTATATTTTCTGGAAAGATAGCCCTAGGGATTAGCTCAATTGACAAAGCTTGAGGGACTTGTGTCTTATGTCACAAGTTCGACCCTGCTTCAAGGTAACTAAATCTAGTATTTAAGTGGAGAAAGGCAAAGTGGTAAGTTCATCATCCCCGAGTTTCGAAGGTTGCAGACTTGCAGTTGACCATAATATTTCTTACTTTCAGTCACTAGAACTCTCACTCGCTTTCAAATACAATTATTTATGACCATAGGCGGATTCAAGAATTAAATTTAATGGATCAGACTATGTTGCATCAGACTTTTTAACCCACATCCAATAAAAACAAAAGCTAGATTTTTGCATTGGATGAAAGGATCTCATTACACTCTATCTTGTTGGACAAAGATCCCCTTCTTTCCAGCTGAGAAAACACATTCAAGTGTGGAACACCAGATCTCAAGCCTACTCAATTTAAACACCAGCATCACGCAACAAGTAAAGTCATTAGAAAATTTACTCATATGCTTTAAACTAGGTTGATGCTTAATATACTCCCTATTCTTTTCTCCCTCGTCTTCTCAGAATACCTAGAGCATGACCTCGTAGAACCACTTTAATTCCTCTAAAGAGGGCAAACAAAGAAGCCTGCTTTAATTGCATAAGATAACTGCATGTCGAGCTTCCAAAAACACACATTGCCTGGCATTCCACCCTCCCAGTCATCACATACTTACATATATGCATACGTTAGCAAATGGCACCATGAGCTTACCGGTGTTTCCATCTATTTACAGCTTAGTCCCAAATATTTGTTTTATTTCTTTAGCACTCTAGTACAGTTTCCTAGGATGGTGATGTCACCACTGTCCACGTGATCTAGATATACTCCTACACTCTTTATTTTCAGTTGTAGTCCCCATTTTACAGCATGCTGAATGAAGAATCAAATCTATGTTTTCTCTCCAATTCTTAATTTTCCTTCATCTTTGCTTTCAGCTTCATTTTATTTCTCTGTTCTTCGATTTAATTGTTCCTTATGTATGAGAATTGCAAAAAGCGCATGATTTCCATGGTTGAGCCTCGCAACTGGTGTAACTTATACGGGAAAAGGGAGAAATTCTTTGGATGGAAGCAAGCCCTTCGCTAAAAACTCATTGGGTTTTCATTGTTATAATGAATGTTCCGCTTTCAATTTAGATGCCTATAATAATTTCACTGGTGGATTCCTATCCGTATATGCCAAATATGGAATAGAGTTGGTTCTATGCCGACCCAATCCCTGATGGAGATACCTATGGATCCTACCCCAAACTTCTACATGTTACTGCTGCTAATGCTATAGAAATTACAGGAGAGAATCTGGACATGGGAGCAAAGTATGCCTTAGTTAATCAAGTTCATGTGTATGCACGGGGAATTAGAAAGTCATTACATACTGGGTCACAACTACAATACTACCACAAACTCAACTGCAGGTGGCCAGTTTTTCAATAGCATTCAAGATTGGGAGTCCAGTGTGGAAGTTTGATGTCATTACCAATCAGTGATATCAGCTAGATAGCTACGATTCAAGGGCAAGTGCTGACTCTTTTCTTATAGCACTATTTCTGAAGAAATGTTGGAAGTCTATTACTTGCCACAAACTGCCCAATCTTTTGTTGAGGATCTAGCTCAGAGTGATACCAAAAGAGATCCTTATTTGGATTATGGAAACTGATGCTACAGACAATTGCAACACATACATCCATGTGGTGATGCGTTCCAATACAGCAAAAACATATAAATAAAAATAAAAAGTTTCAAACATACGCATCTAAATATGTATCAGTAGTGGTGTAATGCTATTTTTCAGCATATAGACCTAGAATCCTAGATCCATCTCTATGTTCAGACAACAGTTTCCAGAATTCAATACAGAAATCAGCAACTGGTTCCGAAAATCAGAAAATGAAATCACAATTCTACGAACACTGATCCGTGCGGAGAGAGTGGGAACATACCCGACGTCATCACGGTAGAGGCGGTTGATGAGGACATCGCCACGGAGATTGAGGAAGTAAACAGCTGAAGCTGCCACAGGCATGGCTGCAACACCAAAATGGATCTAGAAACTTCGATCAAGTCAGATCTAAATGATTCGAAACGTTCTACAATTATAAGGAAATGAAAAATGTAGGAAGAACAGTTAGATTTGTTGTAGATGGGAGAGAAATGTCGCCAGTTGGGGACAGCTTAAATTCACCGTCTTCGGAATCCCTTTTTTCTAATTTCAACGCCAGAAACAAAATGAAGACGACAGCACGTGCTCTTCGTCTGACCCGGTTTAAAAATTAAAAACGATTAAAAGGTCTTATTTGCCCTTGTAGGAGTAATTCTTTTAACGTTAATTTGTGGTTAACAGAAGTAAATATTGCGTTTTCAAAATTTGCACGAGGAAGAAAGTTAAAAAGAAAAAGAAGAAGAGGCAACTTTAATTTAGTCCTTTTTTTCAGCTCATCGCACTATCATCGCCGATCACCAATCAGGACGAAAGACTTATTAAGATCTGCCGCCGATTGTGATTTCAGTGTTCCCGACGTTTATCGGTACTTGAAATGCATGTATCTTTTATCTAGCACAAGTGATGGGTATATTTAGGAGATTAGCTGGGCTTCTAGGGTTTTCAAAGGACGAAGGGCACGAAGTGAGAGATGTAGAAGACGAAAACGTAGGACCTCACACTAATCTTCCTCGTAAAGGATTCAGTGTCCCTGTTCAAGTTCCTGTTTCCAGAGATCTACCTGGTCCTATCCTTGTTCAATGTAATAGAGGTGCTGGAGGCGTTCAGGTAATTACTGGAAACAAAAATGATGAAACTTTCATTTTGAGAACCTGCAATTCTGTTTTAATCATAACTGCTTACAGCCTTTCTAGTTTAAATGATCTGTAGACTATAAAAGCCCTTAATACTGTTGAAAATTCAACCAATTATGTGTCGATACCAAATTGGTTAGGTCGGCTTAATTAGACTATGTGTAAGCTCAATTTCCAAGTTACTGCTACACGAGAACAGAAAGATAAATCCTGAAGTGTAGTTTCTGCCAAACACAACTCAAGTAATGATGTAATTGGACTACTATATGTAACTAAAGAGTTTTATTTCCCTACTTAGCGAAAATCTGTATTTTGCTTATGCAGTAATTGAAGTTGTAGTTATTTACCTTCTATGAGTGGAATTAAGTTCTTTCTCTTAACTTCCCTTTAGGTCCTGGGAGAGGAGGTTTGCTGTAGATTTGATTTTGCACAGCTTGAATCATTTACCTGAAATTTTCTATTTCCTGTTTTGGATTGTTCCAAGTGCGCTCCTAGTTTTAGTCTTTTAGACATCCTCATTCTTTGCTATTTCTAGGTTCCATGGATTCAAATATTCAGTTTCTCTTCTTTTGTGCTAGGTTTCTGTTAGTACTTATGGAATGTGCATATCTTAGCATATGTAGATCATGATATATATGAAGCTGTCCAACTGCAATGGATCTTCCAGAGTAATCATACAAAACTGCTTTAATGAAGTTTAGACATCCTTGTATGATTTAAATTATTTAGGTTGTAGCCTTTTCTTCTTTTAGCAATTTTTCGAGATCGTCCTATTGTTTTGTGCAACCAGGGCATAATATTTTCGCGTGCAGACATGGTGTGCGGAGAGGAGTCAGATTCTTGCCCACAAATATTGGTTCCTGTGATGGTCTAGGCTATAAGTTTGTCTGGATCACATAAAAGAAGTATATTGAACTAGATAGAGCCCCAGTCCCTTTGAAGACATCCGATAAAATTGGAACGATACATAAGTTTAGCATAGCCTCTGCACAAAGATGATATGCACAAATCAGGAAATGGTTCAAATAAAGCTTGTCATTTGCAGGTCCCTCTTATGCAGTTACCTTGAGGAGAAGTATGGGGCAAGATTATGATGTGTCATCATTGTTTAGGCCTGAATCTTCAAGTTTCTTCTTTTGTCCAATTAATGAATTCCCGTGATAGAGTGTGTCAAACATAGAATGACATCCAATCTAAAGAAAGAATTTCGTTCTTCAACTTGGTTGCGAAGTGTTGAAGCTTTGCAAGTTTAGCTTTTAAACATAATCATTGGGTGTAAGAAAACTCCTCCAACATTTGTGTTCGGGTTATCTTCATCTTCTTGCTTTTTGATTAGGACAGGCTCTGCTAAGCCACTGAAAACACAGCTCATTTATAATTATCTTCGGGTTTTTTGTTTTAAAAAAAAAAAAAGAATTACCATTTGGTGATTGCAAATGCAAGATTCGCTTGTTTGTTGGTTTAGATTTTGGGGCATGGTGATAGAGTCCCTCGAAAGGGGTAAGTTGTTTCATTGCTGGCATCAAGAAGATGTCCCATCTGCATATTTTGGACTGTTTGGCTAGAAAGGAACAAGACATGCTTTGAGGGGAAACGACGGGAGATTGCTAGAGTAAAAATAGATGTATCAAAAACTTGTTTTATTTGGTGTTATAGCAGTACGATGGACCAATATTTGGATTTTTTTTATCTTTTAGGGGTGGAATATGTAGTATGACTGTGGAGATGTTGTAGCTTTGTCTTGTACTTGGTCCTGTAACATTTTGGGACCATATTAATAAAAACTTTTACCCATCAAAAAAAAAAAGAAGATGCTATTACAGAAATATTTGATGTTAGCTCCATACATTATAGAACATTTAGGCCCGGGGAGCTAATAAGAAAAACCAAAAAAAGTGCTGAAGTAACAAAATCTAGGAAGGGAATAACATTATTTGCAGGGGTTGGAGTACTCCAACTAAAGAGATACATAAGGCATTTAGCTTTCAGAGAGTTGTTAGGAGTTGAAATGCCTAAATCCTAAACCCTGCAAAGGGAAGGACATTATTATGAAGGATTACTAAGTGGGTTAGCATTTTATTTGCATCCCTAGATGAGGTGTTGTTAAAGGGTCACTTGAGGTACTATTTATCCTGAAACTAAGTGAAGTCCAAGTTGGATGTTTCGTCTCACTTAGGCAGCAATTTTGTGTGGATTCCGAGGCACTACGGCATAAGAGGCTCTATCTTGAAGAATGTGACACTAAACAATGAATATTGTTGGTACATTGATGTATAAATTGCTATGAAAATGTTACGAATGAACATGTGTTTGTTCTGGAATATGAAATTAGAATTTAGTTACAGGATTAGAAAGCTGGTTATTAAATTTGAATTCGCCACTAAAAAAAATGCATCTTTGCATGTAAATCAGAAATTTAAAATTGGTTTGGACATGATTTTCATACTTCACTTGATGGTGATTTTTTCAACTTGTCAATATAATTGTTTTTTTGTGTACGTATTCTCTTTGCATCATACATACATATGTATATTACCTCCATTTCTTCTTCGCTGAAGGCCATACCATAACTGTGCCTTGTGCTTAAAACATGCTTATTGACCCTGCTACCATATGTGGCTAGGTTTCAAAGTTCCAGGGACTTGCTGAGATGAGGCAGAAAAGTCCTCTGGGTATCTCCTCACTCCTAGCTTGTTATACATACTGATGACTCTGGGAGATCAGGGGGTCTTTGCATTAACCTTCTGTGGTATGAGCTATGAGGCTATGTGCGCCATCTGATAAAGAGTATTTGAAAGGCAGAAAGAATAGTTTTTTCATTAGTTTGTTCTTCATCGTATTCTTTTAACTTCAAGGACTTCTTAATGCTCTGTATCATACTCAAAGTTCATCTATAGCCAACCTTTCTATCCCTATAAAACATAAGAAATAGGAAAAAGGTGTATAAAAAATTGAATTTCTAGATTAGAGAGGACATGGTAGATTTTCTAATCAATTTAACTCATTGAGACCGTGGTCCTGCTGCATTTTATTAATGCCTGCCGGTGCTTCTTTGATGGAACCTTTGGTGGTAGGTCTCCTTGTGTTAATCAAAATCCTAAAGTTAACAAATAAACCAGAGTGTTTAAGTTTCTTGGTTCATTTGGAATCATACGAGTAAAACTGCGTGTTCTTTGATGGTGAAGAGAGAATGACAGCTTTGTTTGATAGTCCATATCGTGTTCGACTTGTTCATTCATTAAAAATGACTAGTATTTCTTGATTTATGCTGAGTGCATCCTGTTATCTGCTTTCGCTATCTCAGAAATTTAGAATAACTGGCAAGTTTGTGATGCACATCTTTAACAGTTTCACATTTTTCTCCATGCTTAGGGATTGAGATGGTATGCCAAGCGTCTTAGAATAGATGAAGACGGAGATGTGGCAGACGAGTTCCTAAATGAGATCCCACCAGATGCACCTTCTAGTACAGATGAGAATAACAGGAAATTCCGTAAGTTTGAATTGAAGTACACTACAAAGCCTGCGAAGGTAACAAGCCAGGCACTCTCAGCTGCAGGAAAAATTAAATATCGTGTGGAATATCAAGGCAAATTGGAGTGGATTTGAAGACTTACTCTGGGTAGTCATTGCATTTGAGATGGGGATTTCAGTAACATGACTGCAGCTACGCAGCTTGCTTGATATTTTTGCTTTATTCTGAAGGACTAACAGTGTGTTTATGTGGGGTGGTATTGATTGGGGATTCAGTTTCTTGTTGGCTCTGATTTGTGAGATGCTGGTGCCAGGAAGCGATGAAACGCAAAACAGCATGATTTTGCTCTTAAAACTTCTGGTATACACAGGCTATTGAACTTTCAAGGACATCATGTCTTGTTAGCTATTCACTGTGTCCTTGTATGTATTGAGAGAAATTAGCACGGGCATAAATGACAACATCCAACAAGCACTTTTGTAGAGTTCCATTTTCCTGTTCTAACCATAAGACTACGGTATTATAGTGGTTTATCTGATAAAAGTTGAAATCTTTTTTAGTTTTTTCAGCAATACACTGTAGTGTGCTAATCTTATTTGTGTTGCCTGTTTGAATTTATGAATGTCGAATGGCCAAAATGTTTAGTACAAGGATTTTACTCATGCATACATTATGCTTTAAACAACATTTTTCCTGTGTGGAATTTATCCTTGTCTATCAAGCGAATTTGAGTTAATTTGGAAACAGTTACTTCAGGTTGTTATATTCTGAAATGTTATTTATAAGAAATGATTATGGTGAGAGACTTATACGCGAGGCTTTTAGTTTATATATGCTTTCTAGATTCCTGGAGACCATCAAGTGGCACTGTTAAGGTTCCAGCTTCTCTAGCAGTAGAAACATCATTCTCGAACAACTTTGTTTTTCCAAACTACTTGTGGCAAAATCTTCGACTTTACTTTTTGCGTTGGGTATAAGGTAAAGTGTTGTCAACAATGTTTAAAGAGTTTAGTCAGTCAAGTGATTTAAAATATTGTAGGGTTGAGATATTAGTAGCAGTAACGAAAATACCTTTGCAACAAATAAATGGAATTGTATTCAACTGTACAGACAACATCTTCGAAGGCATTAAAGATTGAGTTCAAGACTCTTTTCTGGAGTTGACATAAAGACACCTTGGAAAGTCAATATCCACCATGTGCTACAATAATTTGCAGATACTAAGGTAGTAAGGTAAATATCTACTCTATGCTTCCTGGTTAGACTTGCCTTTGTGAGTGAAATTTGAATTCATGAAAGGAAATAGGGGCTGTGTTGAAGAGGAATCTCCATTTTGCTTTTCCTTACACTACTGCATTTGGAAAGTGTTAATAGAAAACAGATAAGAGAAAGAGAAGAGATAATCTAAATATAATCATCACCAATCCATATGAACATTTAAACACAAGTATATTGTCAGTTTGCACATTATGACAACCAATACCAAAGCATGACTTCAGTATTTCAGACAGAAGTATTTCTCATTGACTAGTTGATTACTCAAACAGTAAGAGAGCTTCGATTGCATCTCCTACAGATTACATGACGAAGGCTACTTCAAAGATACACAAGCTTAGCACTACAAGACAACACCATATGCAAGAAATTCTAGGGAACAAGTTACAAGTATTTTCAATACTACTATCATGATAAAAAATCGGAAGGGTATGCATCATCTTTTGTCAAATCCTCCAAGGCCACGTACAAATTTTGCATAGAAAGTGACTGAAGATGAAATACAAGAGAAATTAGCCTACGAGTTTCCTAAACGTAATAATGAAAAGAGACAATGACAAAACTGAAAACAGGGTGATTAGAGTTGTGCTCACCTGAACAAGCATTACCTTCAGCAGAAGAACTCGGTAGATCCCCACTTGGATGGATGAACAACAGAAAATTCTCACGCCCAGAGTAATGTAATTATGAGAAACAGCATAAAAGCCAAACCAAAGCAAAACCCGGCAACAACTGTGAAAGCCTGGATTACAAGATCACATGGTGAATTGCAAAAACCTTGTTACAATGACGATCCCAGAAAACTCAAAATTTCACTTACTTTCCCTTGTGATTCAAACTTCATCTTGGTTGTAAACCAAGATAATCCTGTGTCCACAAAAGGAGCGAGAGCTAAAGCCCTACAGAGTCAGAACATTGCCAGATATCAAATTCTCAAAGATAAGATACATACCATTTGGAAGAGATAAAACGTTTCTGCAGAGCTAATTTTTTAAGACTGAACCTCATACTGAAGAGAATATAACAAAAGAAACAAAATTCTGTAACAACACAGAAATTAATTAATATACAACCAGATTAATTCTATCTAAAACATGATCAGCAATTCCTCTTTTATTATCGTTTGGTGGGGAAAATTTAGAAGGATGGAAGGAAGGTATACAACCTAAGAATGTCCAAAGATGCAAATCTATGTCAAAGTATATGATGCAAAAACAAATTATTCACTCCTAGAAACATGGGAGGTCACAGCTCATAATTACAATGTTTCTCATACAAAATAATCTGTAGAAGTCAGATATCTCTCATGACAGAAAATCCATTGGTGTCATTTGAAGAGAGAAATACTCATCTCATTTTGTTGCTATGTCTGCTGAATGAATTCTACATGAACAGGAACTTATCATGTTTATGCTGTTCTTCTATCGGTAATTTTATCAGATGCAAAATATCAGTATGAAGAAGCTGATCTAAGTTGTAGCATCATAGGCCAAACTGTCCTCTTCTCTATCTATCCTTCATCACTTTGTTTTATATGCATGTTCACTTCTAACACTAAGTCCCAAACGAAAGGCTTGAGGACTCATAGTATTTTACTCTGTGGCTAACATGTGCAGTATTAGATTCTTACCCGCCTGCTCGGACAATCTTAGTAACCTGGCTACCAGCCCATACCATGGCCATTACTTTGAGAAACCTGCAGATGATGTGGAACTACTAAAATTTTCTCCAAAGAAAACAGAACATAAATCTACCAGAAAAGAAAAGAACCCATAAGCTACAGTTACCGTTCAACTGCTGCAAGGTAACCCATTCTTCCAGGTGATGGAGCTACATAAAACCTAGGAAAAAAGCAAAAAAGCTGATGAGAACGAGATGGATAAACCATATGCTATTGTGTGCAGAGCAGTTGTATCATGCAGTCTGAAATAGTCAGGATGTAATTCTGGTCTTTCAACAAATTTTGAGACTTGCTTTAGATAGGATCAAAATATTGTATATATTTTCTCCGCCGCTTGGTAATATTACTGTTATCAACTACCGCTTAATACTTATTAGGCTTATTGCCTCTGGACACAAACTGGTTTTCACATTGAGCATTGACAAAAATATCTTTTTCATTCTATTTATGGAGGTTTGCCTATGAACTTGAAAGATGACTTTCTCTCACAGGGTAAAACTGGGGGTAGGAATCTCCACATTCAGGCTTATAAGTTTTCTAAAGAGCGAATGCTGGTGGAAATAGTGTATCGCTGGTCAATAATACTATAAAAGATTGGAATAAGAAATACAAACAACTATTGGTCATCTTGTTCATATCACTTGACATACCACACGATAAGAAAGGTAGTAAGGTAGTATGCAGTATTTAGTAGTCCATATGATAATACTCCTGCAACACCATATCTTCTCAATCTCGTCAGAACCCTGATATCCAGCAAGGGAAAAAAGTTAGATCTCAACATTAGGTGTTCCACCAGATATTGCTAGTGTTAACCTCGGCTGCTCAGCATAACAAAGATGTAAAGTGAAAGCAAATTCATCCGTCCATTCCAGAAGAGATAAGAAACATATACCAAGATCAGAGCAAAATTTTATGTCAATAATTGAGAAAGGGATGAGGAATAAGATGTTAATTAAACTTGAAAATGTGGCCCCTATCATAAGTTTAAAAACACATGATCCAATAGGCGATAAAGAATATTAGTACAGTCCATAAGGAGTTATGGACAAATAAAATTCTCCTGCAGGTTCCTTTTTCAATATTTTGATAATTGTAAGAAATTTCAATTAGCCTTCAACACATTGCTATGCTTCATTGAGAAAGGAAGGAACTTCTCCATCAGTTATCCGATCCAAACAGAGGAGATTTTATATTAAAGGAAAAGGGGACAATTTTTCCTTATACTATTTGATATTGAGCAACTTTCCCATCCATTTGATTTTTGGTCTAATATTATCCCTGTTGCCAGACAAAGTCTCAATTTTGCCCTTACCTCTAACAAAGCTCCAATGTGAGCCAAATTTTGAACCATAGTCCAAAAGTTTAAGGGTAAATCTTTGTCCTGAAGAATCTGGACATGTGGACTCCACGCATTTCACACTGGAGCTCCAATAATGGAAAGGACAAATATGAGATGATTTGCTAGTGGCAAGGGCATGATTAACCCAAAAGTCAATCGAAGGGAAAATTTGCTCAATTTCAGATGGTATAGGAACAACTTTGGATTTTCCCAATATTAAAACAATTCTTTCACCAAATTTCTGCTGCTTCTGAGATCCTCTATCGTATCTCTCCCATTTCACAAGTAGTTAACTGATACAAACTCTTAAGACAATACATTTTAGTACATAGAAGGAGGATTGTGCCTATAACAGTATAAGAAATGATTAGCTCATCATAGTGGAGTCATCGTTAAACAGCGTAGCACTCCTTCAACTTATGAACACTCACTCCATTTAAGTAACTACTCATCTTGTCACTGCTCTAACAAAGAGACATATTGCACAAACACTAACTAATCCACAAACGAAGCATATACAAAATAAGATAAGTACAGAAGTTATGGTTTTCCAACAAAATGGTCCTTTTGTAACTAGAGATAGATTGAGAAAAAAACAATTTTTCTTACATATTGAACTTGAGCAAATAACACAAAATACAGAAACATCGAGCATAAATGCATAGATAGCAATTTCAACTGTGTCTCAAAATTTTCGAGACACTGTCAAAGCAGCGCAAAAAGTAGCACTTACGTGTTTGATGTGGGTGATTCAGTTTGACTAGTTTCATCTTTTTCTACAGTACCTAGCAATATTTGAAAGGCCAATTACACAGTTTAGTTGGTAGGGAAATGATAAAATACGCACTGTTAGGAAGATATCAAATACACATTTTACTTTTTAGGATAATACCTTTTTGATCTAGAGGACTATTTTGAAATTCTGATGACTCGTAATCCTTGCCTTGCAAAACAGTAGAGAGGTTAGCTATGAGATAAATCACCACATCATGAATAATAGTAGGGACTTCTTATGGATAAGAATGGGGAAACATTAAAATGAAGACTAATGAAAGACATAAATATTCTGAATAGGATTATTCAAAGCTACTATGTATTATTAATTCTTAATGTGTGTGCATTCCCTGATATGACAACCAATAACAACTGCACCTAAATTCCAAACTAGTTGAGGTTCGCTATATGAATCCCCTATGTCCACTCCGCTTCATTTTGGCGTGTTCCCTTCGATTACTCAATAATTTGTTTTTTAGGAAGCATACCAGTTTTGGCATGAATGAGGTGAGGTCGATCATTCCAAATAGAGGAATTCTAGCTACAAAAGAGATTGGTGCTTAAAGGAATGAAAGAACTATGCAACTCATGAAAGAAAACTTGAAAATTGAACTATATATAGAAAAAGACATTCTTTTTATGACACACCAAAAAGGAAAGTAAGAGACTTAAATTGCGAAGGAGGTAGTAGCAAAAAGAAAACTAGAAATTACATTATGATCAGTATTAACAGAGCAGAGACGAAGCAGATGCCTGTAAGGGAACTGTTTTTGCCGCAGGTACAAATGACGAGTGCAGAGCACGTTGGAAATGCTAACCTTCACAAATGAAATTAAACAAAAAATTGTCATATCTTACTAAAAAAATTCAAAATTCCAAATATTTTCGTTCAGATTGAAGATCCACTATGCTTTATCAAACTCACATTGAAAAAAAGAAAAAAAAACGGTTAATATAATTTGTTTTTCTAAATGGAAAATACGAAATACAAATTGGTGCAATTGAATAAGAATTGACAGGAGAAGGGCTTACATGGCGGTGGAGAGGTAATGAAGAGCGAAGGGATGAGGAGAGTGTAATGCTAAGAGGAGAAGACATGAGCAATTCAGAAGCTAAACGGAGAAAAAGAATATCATAAATCGTCACTCTTTGGGTAATGAGAAATATATCTATTTGCAGTAAAGGTTTTATGTTTTTTTCTTTGCTAAATGGAGTTTCTAGAGAATCGATTTTTTCTCTGCTTATACCCTAGGTTTTTTTAGACGCCATACTTATATATTGTTGTTACAGACAATTTGTGTTTGATCAATTATTTAAAACACTTCTGTTAGCATTGATAAATTAAAAAAATTATTATTGTCACTCTCTCCAAAAGTGTTTTTGAACTATATGTGCAAAAAAAAAAAAAGAACATACGAAATTTTACTTTGCATAGTATTACTGAAATAATAAATAATTTGAGACTTCAATTAACATACATAAATTAAACTTGAAAACAGAATGGTAGAGACTTTCTTCTTCTTTTCCATCCATATAGATATGAAGTAGATATAATGCCTCGCGAAGAGAGGAAATGTGAGGGTGAAACAATTACAATTAGATTCCAGAAATATGCAAAATACAAATTGTTATTTTTTTCGGTTCGTATAATACAAACTTTAAAACACATCTAATTGGCATTGAGCAACATTAAAATTACTGTTAAGTAAATTTGATCTAGAGCCCCAGTGTTCTTATGAATCCAACCAGCTTAACAGCTTTATCGTCTCGGCAAATTGAATGCTTTCGGACAAATTTTCATCCCTGAACCATCAAAGCTCTTACAGTTCAACAGAAAACCTGAAACAATAAGGTTGATTAGCTTGGGGAGTCTGCACAATGATAGGGTTCTCTGCACTGTATGTTCAGCTACCATCAAGTTCGGGGTAATACAACCGTGAAAAGCAAAATCTCAAGTACTTCAAAAATTTGTGCTAAAAAGATCAATCATTCTACCCTGGCATCAGATAGTAAAAGTGCAACTAAATAGTTACTCCCTTCAATCCCAATTTTATGTGCTGGCATTTGACTGGGCACGGAGTATAAGAATGGGAAGAAGACTATTGAAATTTGTAGTCTAAAATAAGCAATAATAATTTATCTCGTTATAAATCATCTCATTAAAGGTAAAATGAGAATTATAAAGTTAAATTGTCATTGAATGTAGAAAGATGTCTTCTTTTTAGAAACGACTAAAAAAGAAAAGAGGTGTTTGGGACCGAGTGAATAGTATCTTTAAGTACTTTTTAGTCTGTAACAGAAGAAAGTTAATTATAAATCCATGATCCATCTACATACATACACGAGAATTCTTTTAGCAACATGATGGTTGACTTTAGTGATGAATTGCTCCATATCTACAGATCCTTCACGCAAGTACAAGGTATTATTTGGATTTCCACATATTCTACTTTGGCGTGGTAACTGAGAGCTCATCAACGAGTTGAATTGTTTATGTAGGGGGATGAATGAAGAAATTTGTAGGACTCACCTCTCAAACCGTTCTGAGTCCAGAGGATAATACTTGTGCAGCCCTCCCTTTGGATGGATAAGAGTTGTTTGCTTGGTAGGCAAGCAGCTATTTCCTTCTTCGTCGACGGAGGTTTGAAGGCCACTGTCATTGCAGAAAGATGCTACATCCCATTCCTGAATATCCATACATTAGAGCAGCCAAACCAGATTGTGAAGAGCTGAACTTTTTCAGCTAGTCAAAATAGAATTTTACCTTCATCATTAGGAGTTTGGAAAGAGTCGCCAAGGGAAAAGGCTGAGGCTTGTATCCTCCATAATTCACACAGGAAATAGCTAGTGCTCGAACCTTAGTAATGCAAATGGAACAAATTAAGGGGAATCAATTTATCCAAAAAATAAAAAAGAAAGATAATAAAAGTTACAAAGGAATCCTATTTACAAAGTGGTGATATTTGTGAAAGCACTAACAATGGAGCATTTGGTTTCGCATTAGCTAGGGATGTTTCACACTATAAGTTAAAGTCTGCCATTACAGACCAGCCTCAGTTTCCAGTTTTCTTCCAAGTAAGAAGCAGACTCATATGGTAGGAGAAGGATCAAACCCCAATTATATTCCAACAGTGACGGAAAGTGGGAGTGGTGAATAGATATTTATCAGGTAAATGAGAGAGAGCATATGCCATAGGAGCTTTTTTTGCTATTATACAAGAACTCACCTCATTGATAGAAGGTTCAATAATGCAATACTGCAAGTAGGATGCCTCGGACTCAGTTGTATGGATAAATTTCTTGTAGAAGCCCAATTTAAAGTATCTGCCACAAAATAAGAAGTAAAAGTTGACCTTCCCATGTACAATAATAAATGTATTCTACTATCAACGGTAATTGATACTAAATGCCATTGATCTACCTCAAGATCTTCCGAGCAAAATTCATTTCTGTCGACTTCATAATGTGAGAAGGAACACAGCGAAACCATATAGATAGTGTCTCCCCCTGCAAATCAAGTAGTACAATGTTTAGTGAAACTGAACAAACAAAATGGTCTCTGAGTAAGCACCTGATATTCAACTGCAACTCACAATCTTTGATAAATACAACGATAGTATAAAAAAACGTAACTGTTCCTTGGGTTTTGGAATCAAGATGGAGAAGCACATAAAAGGAAAAACATTCAGCTTCATTTTCGAAGATGGACGCTGTACTTCGATTTGCTTCATAAAGATTAAATAAAGTCGCCAATGCTTTCGTTAGCTGCTCCATGTTGAGGTATGACAGCGAAGAAATATTTGAACCGCTAGATCTTCTAAGTTTATGCTGGGAAATTATATGGAATTTAACCTGTGGAGAAAAATATATTAAAGCTACATAATTCTGAACTTTCTGCAGTTATACTAATAGAAGGATCACTTGAACATTTTAAGCCTAGAATCCATTAAATTAAATAATTTTTCTTGGTTTCCTAAATAAGAAGCCTCCTCATCATTACAACCAGCCAAACAAAAGATCAACAAAGAAGGGGGTAATACGAATAAAGAGGAGGGAAAGTTGCAATAGAATAGAAAATATATCAAACCACCAGCCTAGACAATAGCTCCCATAACAATGTTATCCATCTGCTGTAAAAGGTATGAAGTTACATCCATCTCAAAAGAATTCCACCAAAACTCCTAATGCCTACGTGGATCGGTAACCCTTGATACAAGTATCTCAGCTACTGCAGTTGCAATGGCATGTTTTTAAGACTACAAAAGTCAGTATATTTTTGGTGTGTTATATATACTTTTAGCTCAAGACACAAGAATCAAAAGTCTTAAACTAAGACCCATAAAATGAAATAGAGGGAGTATGTCTATATCAAGAAAAGTTTGTTATATGGTAAAATGTTTCTAAATTTACAACATGTCTAGATTCATTGTAATAAATAACTGAACATGCAGAGTATTTAATGCAGTATTTTAAAATACTCTCTACACTGCAGGAGAACAAATACTTACCCTATAAATAGCGAACAATCACCTACCTTATTGTATTAGATGAGGATTCCGATATAAAGGTCCCCTACTGTGTAATGTGAACAATCAAGTCAGTAATATTCCTTAACCCCCCCCCCCTCCCCCCGCCTTTTTTTTTTGTTTAAGGAAAGGTAAAGAAAATCATTAACAAAAGCACCCTGAAGGTGCATAATTACAAAAGCTATTTACAACAGAATTCTTGCTCCCTAAAATAGACAGGGAACTGATGAAGTCAGTATGCAAGAAACTAGCAGTAGGATAACACGGACAAGCGGATACACCATCCACATCTAACAGCATATCCACTTCTTATTATCAATTCAATTCATCTTTTGAATTCATTTTACAGAAGATGCAACAATATCATGATTCATACATCTACATATATGTATATCATTCCAGCTCTAATTCAAGTTCTTTTGAATAAGATAACCTGAATAAATAAGCATACCATTCTCTCATACATAGAGACCACTCGACTGCAAGAGATATTTTGCATACTTAGATCTTGTCTAATGGACCTCATCCTATCAAAGATGAAGTCATGAACCACCTCAAAGGGATGCTCAGTAGAGTCCAGCAAGTTACACAGATAGTTCAAAGTATCTTCCAACACCGAGAGAGGCCTCACATCAGAATCTTGCAAAGTCTTTACAGATATAGTTCTGCAGAACTAACAAACAGAAATTCAATAAACCATCATTTAACAAAGACTGAAGTAGTGAATAAAATTTAGGAAAGATCAAAAGCAATGTACACAGAATCTAAGATCACTTTCGCCACAACTAACACTGGATTTATAAGTACAGATTGTAGAAGAGAAGACTGACTAAAAACTATATTGCTCATACATGCTGTAAGTAAAAAACCGTATTAATTATGTATCAAGTCAAGTTTGAACCTTAGCCCCACACACAAACGGGGGTGAATTAGCCTGGACAAAAGTCACTTGCACATGGACTTCATTATGTTTAGAACTCCAGCAATTTTTGGCTGGGATGGGATTGAATCTTGATTTCTTTTTTGTTTGAAAGAAATATGTTACTTACTAACTGGTACATTATAATGGAAATAGGAAACTTTTAAGATATGAACATGCTATTCTTTTTTGACCATTGAAATAAAATTCCATTGTCTTCAAACGAAGCAAAAGAAATACTGTTTGGAATCTTTAGTACTGCTCTGGGGTATATTTCAACATGATAAAAATGAGAATGTTTAGCGATCTATATTTGTTTACCCCTTCAGAGCTCAGCATTTTATCAATGTTGCAAGTCCAGTTTGTTTTGAAACTTATTGCACAAAATTACTTTTGTCCAACTGACTTTGTTAGGTTTTTTATCCTCTCATTATTGAGTAGCATATCTATTTAATGCTTTTAACGGACTGTAATGTTAATAATTCTTACATGTGAAAGCTGAAGCAGGTGGCCTTCTACCTCCAAAATTAACAAGGAAGGCCACTAAGGCGAAAAGCACAAAAAAGCTCTAAGGTCCGTGGGGGCTTTAAGCGCAAAGCGCAAATAAAGCGTGGGCTTTAATGAAAAAAGGCGCAAAGGGAGAAAAAAATACAAATATATATGTTTAGTCCAAGACTAATAATTATAAACATGAATGACACATTTATGACCAAAGAAATTGAAAAAATTTATGATAAAGTGAAATATCAATTGTTTAGTGTCACTTCTTCATAAGAGGCTCATTGGCAAGGAAAAGTTTGCCTTAGAACCTTGATGACGACACTGAAGCGCACATAAAGCGAGGCGAAGCGCTCAACATGTTTTGAGCCTCGCTTCAGGGCTTAAAAGCGCCTTTGATAACACTCAAGGGCCTTCTAACTCCCAGGGAAAAAGCATTTTCTGTTATCCACGATGAAAATTGAGCCTTGGCTTGGATAGTATTAACCATTTGGCACTAATATCTAAAATTTGGCAGTACGTAGTCAATGCATGGTAGGGAAAATTGTTTGGTATCAGATAAGTCACCAACTTTTTTCTACTTCCTTATATTATATTGCTTTACATTTGTCGTATTCTCCAGCTGTTTCTTCATCTCTTTTACAGAACCTCAAAACTGGAGAGTCACTTAGTCTACCGTCTAACAAAGTTTTAGCTAGGGTCTATTATTGTATTCATACATTGTAGCGTTGTAAAACTGTTATATGACAGTCCAAAACTAAATATTAACTTTTATGTCCCAAATGGCAACACAAGCACAACCTATCACCTGTATGATCAGTGAAGATTAAAACATTTTCCGTATGATCCATTACTATACATAGATGATCACAGGATGGCCATATTAAATGCTTGATGAGCTATTACAATTTAGACTGTTTCCACATATTGGACAAGCTGGTTACGAACTAGAAATGTTTTGTGAAGTGAAACATAGAGCAAGTTCAGTTTAGCTGATCAAACAAATTAATAGAGTATCAACTATCAACTACACCTCAATACAAATCCAGTTGGGGTTAGCTACATGAACTGTGAACCCGCTGGCTATTTTAGTATTCAGAAGATTCATAATTTTTTCTCTGATCATCAACCTACAAACCTTCTTCTTTTAACTGGACTTGAGACTAGTTATCCTTGGAAATCAAACAAACAGGGTAAAGAAATAACTAATCAAAATTATTCCTCCTACGTGCTAGCATACCCAAAATGTTACTAATTTCATTTCAATTTGTTTGTCTTACTTTCTCTTTCAATTCGTTTTAAAAAGAATGTCTCTTTACTTTATTGGCAACTCTTTAATTTCAACACTCCATGTTCAAGTCCACGAGATGACATTTTGATACATTTTTACATATCTTTAATCAAAGACCAGAAGATTAGAAGTGTTATTTATTTATTTTCTTAAATTTTGTGTCAACTCAAAAAACAGACAAGCAAATTAGAAGGGAGGGAGTACCTTTTTAACAGCAAGACTTGGTGATGATTGGCGAGGATTTCCATGTAGCCTCTCAAACACAGCTAAGTCTCGCAGCCTCTCTCGCTTTTCCCTCTCCTCAACTGCATTTTTTTAAAAGAAAAAACACTAAACTTATTTAACGTTGCAGGTTCACATGGTCCAGGATTTGAAGGCAGTAGAAGCACCTCCTTCTAGAGTTAACTTCAAATTGAAAGTTTATGCATTTATTGGTTTAATTCCGTTTTAGCGCACATAAAAAAAAATGTATATTTGAAGAAACTCATAAAGGAAAAAAGTGGAGAATGGTGTACCAGGACACATGAAAGGGCAAGTTCCAACTAAACTCTGAATGTCATCAATATCTTCATCAGTGACTTTGTCCCAATTGCTTGAGCAAGTCTTGTTGTCGGAAGCGTTGTTCTGAATTGGGGTACTATTAGGCGTAGAAGAATTGACATTTTTGGTGTGGTGGGACTGAAAGTTGCGGGAAGGTTGAGAAGGGTGGAAGGATCTGGAAGAAGAAGAGGAAAAATTGGGTCTTGGCCTGTACGGAGGTTGACTCCTTCCGGCCATGGCTCGGCGTCTACTTCACTAGCTGATCGGAAAAAGAAGAACTAGCGACACCGTCCTAATATAAAAAGGGTAAATTACATAAAATCACGTACTTTTAAGGTAAAAGTATAATTTATTTATTAAAAATTTATAATTACAGAAATCTCTCAAAATGAATACAATATAAGCGTTGATATATTAATCTGATGCACGAGATACATTAATCGTTAAGTAAGATACATTACATTTTATATATAATGCACTAATCTGATGTACATTTTATATATGATACACTATCTGATGCGCAAGATACACTAATTTGATGCGCGAAAATGAGAAATTTTGGAGATTTGTAAAATCTATAAAGGATAATGATAATAAGTAAAGTAAAAGGTGAGATTTCTCTAATTTTTTCATATAAAATTGCTTCAGTACCTCTCTCAACTTGGACTATATTTATTTGGTGCACAAGTAAAATAGTATAATGTTTCGTTTAACTCTTAAATTACTTCTATTAGTTTTACAATATTTGAAATTTTGATTTGGTAATTTAGTTTTTAATTTAAAATTATTATCATATTAATATTCGGGATAGGTTGGTATTTTTAGGTTTAATTTTGTGTTTTATGGTAGATAATTAATAATATAGCTTTGTTGACTTTGACCTACATATACATTGACTTACATATACACCTATAATAAAAAAAGATCAAGATTTTAATTTTTATATATATATATATATATATAAAAATATTATCTTTATGAAATCAATTACATAAAAAAAATTCATTTCAACTACAATAAAATAATTGATCGTGTAATTGTTATTACTTGTCCATTTAAATTCAAACTAGGATAATATCTACTTGTAAATTAATTAATATATTTATAGTTTCATTTAATTATAAATCAACTAGATCCAATAAGAAAGTCACATGATCCACTCCGCTGCGTTGCGGTCTTTGAACTTCGTTGTCGTCCTGCATGCGAAGCAAATGGGAGATGTGTCGTGGGTAGTTTCGCGATGGATAGCGAAGAGAGACCAGAAGAATGATTCATTTGAATCATCGAGATTTTTCAACCCAAAAATTGTTATTACTTGTGTAGTAAAAATGACTATCACAGGTGGGATAGCATCAAAGTAATTTGTACTTGCCTTATATTTGAGTGAAATTTTGTTTTATACAAATCACACTTTCTCTCTCGTATTATAAAAACTCATTGATTTCTCTGCTAAAATCATTTTACCAAATCAAACTTTATATTTTGAAATATATCGTTTCTCTCTCTTAATCGTATTTCCTCAATTTTAGATAATTTCTTATGATTTTTAAAATATCATCGATCGTATATTTTAATAATTTTATTCATTCATTTTCATTTACCATATTTAATTTTTCAGTCAAATCAATAGTTATATATGCCAGAGAATTATTTGAAGTATACAATTACATGTCAAAGAATTTGATGATCCATCCTCAATTCATTTATGTGATTTAGAAAGTGAATGAAGGTTGGTAATTGTTCTTAAATGTCCATATAGACTCCCTTACAGATGTGATCGCCAATACATCAATAAAATAACTACTAGAAACAATCATATTTTAATAAAATATTCTTGATAATTGATACCAACTTTATCAAATTCAAATTCTAAAGAAGCCTTTACAGATATTATCAACAACATATCAATCCCTTAAGCTTTAATACAACCCCATAATCGAAAGAGCGACTATTTGTATACATACATATGACACACGTGCCAATACGATTGATCACTATCAACAAATCAAATTGAATTTTTTAATAGAAAAATATAATAAAATTTATCTTATTTAATAAAAAAAATATTATAATAATTAAAAAATAAATTATTTTTAAAAATTGTAGTATGTTATCTATTTTATTACCTTATTTATCTCCTAATAATTAGAGCATGCTTGAGATTGCGCTACAATATGCTTATTTTTTTAAGAACTTTTTGTAAAATAGCTTTTCAGAAAAGTGCTTCTGAAAAAGAAAAAAAATTGTGTTTGGCTAATTCATTTGAAAATTGTTTTTGATAAGCAAATTTTGTTTGACTAATCTTTTTAAAAAGTGCCTTTAAGTATCAAATTACAAAAAATGACAAGTATCAATGTATTTTCAATATGAATATTATTTTATATATAAAAATTATTTTAAATATCTATTATAAAAAATTTAAGCAAACTTTTATTTATATTGAATTAAATATAAATATTCAATTTTTCAATCAATATTATATATAGATAAATAAATAAAAATTAAATATTGATATGATGATTTAAATATAATTAGAAATATCAAATATAAAGATGATAATAAACGTAAATAATTTAAAAAAATATTAGATAAAATAAAATTTCTAAATGAAACTTTTACCAAAGATATGAGATATGCAAACTAATTAATAAGGGATATATATGGAATTATGTAAATATAGAAGGGATATTTTAGTCTTGTAAAAAATAATTTTCTGTTTCTGCTTTTTTTAAAAAGCATAAATTTTTAGCTACTTTCCAAACGTAGAAAAACTGCTTCTGCTTTTATTTAAAAGCAATTTTATTGATTTGCCAAACACCTTCTTCTTTTTAAAATGTTTATTTTTTAAAATAAATATTTTCGACCATCAAGCAGCCATGTCAAACATGCTCTTAACATAAGAGCACCCACATTGTTACTATATTTACCTTTTCATTTCCGTTTTACTATTTTTGTTATTCCATTGTTAGTTTAACATAAGAGCACCCACATTGTTACTATATTTACCTTTTCATTTCCGTTTTACTATTTTTGTTATTCCATTGTTAGTTATCTTAGTAATATTTTTGTTATTTCTATTAGTAGTTATCTTAGTATGGAATATATTGAAGTTTCTCAAATGATTGAACTTTCTCCATTAATATATATATATATATATAATCAAATTTATTTAAGGGAAAAGGGTCAAGACTCAAGAATACATCTAACCTATGAGAATTGGTTCAATAATACCTTTTTTCTATTTGTTGGTCTAAAAATATCTTCGACCTTTGTTTTTGTTTTTATTTTTGGTTTAAAGATACCCCTCCTTCCACCTTTTGATCTAGATATACTCTCAAGTCTCAACCCCAATTTCAAAATATACTTTTTTATTAATTTAAATTTTTAATATTTGTTTATCCCAAAATATTTAAATCTATAAATAAACAAATAATACTGTGTAAAAATAAAATCATAAAATCCTCAAAAATCTTCTTATTATTATTAAAATAACACACTAAAATTCTTATTCTTTATTTTTACACAATAAATTCGTATTTTATTTTACGTTTTATACACAATTATTTTATTTTTTAATTTATTTGAATTATATTCAATTTATCATGTTAAAATTTAATTATATTAATATTTAATATTTTTTTTAATTTACTATTTAATAAATAAAATATATAATAATTTTGTCCAAGTTGCAAGTTTATTTATATTAATATATAACAATAACATATATAGTAGAATAATACTTCATTTTATTTTACGTTTTATACCCTCCCAAATTCTGGTGCCAAATCTTGTACAGATGGAATGTCCTATTCTCCCAATGACGGTTTTAAAAATCATTCCATACATTAAATATAAAATAATAGTGTATAAAATGTAAATAAAATAAAGAGTTCTAAAAATGAAGAATAAGAATTTTACTATGTTATTTTAATATTAATAATAAGAATTTTGAGGATTTTATGATTTTATTTTTACACAATTTCTTATTTTATTTTATAGATTTAAATTTTGGGATAAGCAATATTAAGAATTTAAATTAATAAAAAAGTATATTTTAAAATAGGGTTAACAGTATATCTAAGACCACAATGGAAGAAGGAATAACTCTAAATCAAAAACAAAGTGGAGGTTATTTTTAGATAAAAGGCAAAATTGTTTTAAAATTAAAGCAAAATAAGACAAGAAATATAGAAGATGAAAATAATAGAAATATAGAAAGTCTTCAAAGTATTTAAGTGTTTACCAAATCTTCAAGTGTATACAATATGAACTCTTATGCCTCTATTTATAGTATAACATAGAGGTATACAAAAGGTTAGTCATAAACATGACATTAACATGAATATAATGGAGGAGGTTATGGGAGTGAAAGGTTACAAGAATAATGGTTATAAAGTTGGAGGTTATGGAAGTTATAATTATCTTCATAATGGAGGAACGTAATGAAGATAATGAGTGAGAGTAACTTCTTGGTGTAGTGGACATCCACACTATAATATTTTATAACACTCCCCTTTGGATGTCCATAGATAATATGCCTAGTTAAAACCTTACTAGGAAAAAAATCTGTGGGAAAAAAATCCTAGTGAAGGAAAAAGAGTACACATATCTTTTAATATGCTTTGAATGTTGCCTCGTTAAAAACCTTACCAGGAAAACTCAATTGGGATAAAATCATGGTTAAGGGAAAAGAGTACAACGCGTAATTTTCTCCCCCTGATAAAAACTTTACTTGATATCTCGGAGACGATGCATTCCAATCTTATATCACAACTTCTCAAATATTGATGTTGACAATCCTTAGTGAATAAGTTTACAAGATTATCACTTGAATGGGTCTTTGAATGTCTATCTCACCATTTTATTGAAGATCACGTGTGAAAAAGACTTTTGGTGAAATATACTTTGTGTGATCTCCTTTGATTGTATCCTCCCTTCAATTGAGCTATATATCATTTTCGTATATGGTGGTTGGAATATTCGTTTCAAAAGAAAATCACATATTTTCTTAATATGATAGATCATGATTCCAACCAAACACACTCCCGACTTTCTTTATAGATCAATATTATTTCTGCATGATTTGATTCTTTGAATGCCAAGATTTTGTTATGCCTGCATATATAAATAAATAGTCCATTTGCGATCGAGCTTTATGGGGATCAAATAAATATTATGCATCTACATAATCAAATTATTTATGACTCGGAGATTGATCATTTCAATTTTATTGAAGCTCGTATTTTCTTCGCAAAGAAAATGACACATCTTCTATGTGTTGAGTCACTTGATTTGTTAGTTTCTTGTCATGACTTGAATGATAATATGACAATCCTTTCACATAACTTTCGTTATGTATATCAAATAATATTCTAGCATTTGCATAACCAACAATTTATAAGTGCACCAATTGCACTAATACATGGCATTTTAAATCATTTTCATGAGATCAAAAAGATTTTTTCTTTCTGTTAAGCAGTCTCAAAAACCATTTGGTACTCAATGGAATTGCTTTAAGACCTTTTAAATCCTTCAAGAATTTTCATATAACATTCTCGTCTAGTTAGCCATAATAATCATTCATTATACATATTCAAGTATTTCATCTATTGCCAGACTGAAACAAGTCTCATTGCATTCACCACTAGAGAATATATCTCCATTTAATAAGGTCAGAAATTTTGCAAAAATCCTTTATTCCCCGAGTCACAAACTGTACTTTATATCTTACGGTTATACTTTCGCACAACGATTTATTTGTACCTCACTGACATATATTTTGATCTATGAACTATAAGTTCAAAAACATCACTTTTTCTAAGTGAAACAAAATATACTTGAATAGTGCATTTTATTTGGCCAATCATTTATCTGTCCACACCATATGACAGATTTGAATTAAAGATCCTCGTAACTATTTATAGCATTGAGTGCTACTTCATATCAAAGATACAGTCGACTGTCATTTTGATTCGATTCCAATACAACATAACTTATCGAGATCTCTTCATTTTTCATCATTTTCAGGTACCTGAACCTTTAACAAGGTTTTATGAAGTGTTATGTCATAGTGCTCTTTCAAAGCACTTACCTCATTATCATGACCATTTTGATAATTTGCTCCTCTCCTTCCTCAAGGAGTTTTTACGTTTGAAATCGATTGGTCTATCACGCTTCTGGTATACCATAGACTCTATCCTTCAAGGACTATTTATTAGAGCATTTGCAGCTTAATTAAAATATTGGGTTAGCAAATACATCTGACAAATTATTTGCAATATTTTGCAAATGAATTATCTCTTGAACTTCAAGTTCACATTTTTTTAACGAGAATCTAGATAATTCACCCCACACATAATTTTCAGCTACTAAACATATATCCCCTTAATGTTAGGAAATCTAACACATTTAACATTTATCCACAACCTCATTTGGGGATTCATCTTTGTGTGTGGTGGAGCAATAAAATCATATGTGCACACATCAAATTTTTAGATGAAAATTATTTGGCTTATGACCCTGAACCAATTGTGATGGGAGAACCTTGTTGGCTTGATGCATACATGTTAAATAAACTCATCTCATACCAAATTTTATTTGAGAGATTTGTTCTCATAATCAATGGTCAAGCTATAATTGGAGGCATACAATTCCTGCTAAACCAACCAACATTATCAACATGATTTTATAGTTTGGAACTGTGCTCTTAATTTAATAATTCGAGCAAACAACTTTACAAAAATCAATTTGTAAGTTGATACAAATGCACATGTGACCATACCATAGATGCATTTATTAAATCATAATAGTAAACGGTCAATATGGCAGGTGAGTGGGCCCATATTCACCTTTTTATATGTTTCAGATAATTTCAGGGGATAGAATCCCAACCTTAGTTGGTACAATGATCATTTTATCATGAGAGCAAGCTACAAAAGAGAATTCTTGAAGAATATTATCTTCAATTTTTTCTGCATCACATTTGAATCGAAATGGCCAACCGATTATGCCAACAGATATTTATTCTAGGAAACTTCTAGTTTACTTTTGCATGTGATTCCATCATCATGCCCATATTTGTATACAACAAACAAGAGGAAAAATGGATATACATAAATTGTTATAACCCACTTTTGTTGTAGTAATTTGAAGATATTAAATCTTCCCATAATTTATAGTCTCAATATAATATTTTTTTTCTTTTCAATTCTTTCAAAACTTAAAAAGTTTCTTTTGAGACTTGCTACAACCCCAATATTATGAACAATTTCATTCCTCTGGATAGTAACAAATTATCCCTTTCGGAACTCTCAACTAATTTTGTGTACTACCACAAATTTCACAATGCCATTCTTATGGTGACCATCCCCTTCAAGGAGAAAATTATTATTATTGTCATGGTTAAAATTATCACATGCAAGACTTATTTCTTGACAATCAATGAAAAATTTGTGTTGCCACACAATAATATTTATTTTGGTCATGGCCACAATCTTTATAGGAAATAATTATTTCTTCTTTTGTCCTTTAATAGTTAATAATTTAACATACCACAATATTTGTGTAGTACTTAAAGTATATGACTAAATGATCATTTATGTCAAAATATTTCTTTTCAATCTCTCAAATCTCTCGTAGAGGTGAGATGTGACATTTATCCAACAATACATGAACATGTTCTTATCCATAAGAACACAAGTCACATTTTCTTTAAGAAATGGACCACAACCATTTGAACATGCGCCATAAGTTTTTATTAGAACTCATTGTCATGCTTTCGCATTTATTAAATTTATGTGACTCACCTCAACATCACTTTAAGAGGTCAAATATACCAAATGTACTAGAACTTTGTATTCCTTTATTTTGATGGAGGATTTACAAAACTTTTCAAATTGGGTTGCATCAACAACAATGTGCCAATATCTTTTTCTACCACTTTGATGGATAAAAATTACCTTCATATTTGAAGGACCATCTTAAGAAATAATGTGCCCAATAACCTTTCATACCACTTTGATGGACAAAATTACCTTCATATTTGAAGGATCATCTTAAGAAAAAATGTGCCCAATAACCTTTCATATCACTTTGATGGACAAAATTACCTTCACATTTGAAAGACCATCTTAAGAACCCATAATGTTCTTCCTTTTAATTACAACAATGATGATCATTAATATTTGACCACATTCATATTCATATATTTGACCACTTGTCATTTTTCAGACATATTATGCAATGTTACCACATTCACATAAGAGAATGAAGCAAATTAATTGGGCAAATTTTAGGACTTTCAGTCAATAGTATATGACTTTATATTAGTCATCATCATATCATCACTATAGTGCATTAGGACTTAAACCCAATGTTTTACCCATATAAAGACTTCTTTGGTCATAAATCAATGGGACTTGAACCCAACTTCTTATAATCATGGTGCATCGAGACTTTACTCGATGTCTTACCCACTTTGTAATAAACTCAAATCCAATGTAACAGTAACAAACTTCTCAACTATATTAACAAGACTAGAGTTCAATTATAAATCCACAAAGTAAATGCAACAATGCAAACAACAAAAACCCAAACAGAATCGTAGAGATACTAAACATAAGAATTAGGGAATTGATAGACGGTAGAAGGGAGATGAGAAGTTTAGATTCAGAATTGGGGATGAGAAACGTAGAAACTGTCTTTCACATAATTCACGATCCCCTCTCATAGTGATGCCATGTTCTATTTAACAATACCCTTGGTGTGGATCCCAAATTATCATTTGTGAAGGCCTATCCTTGTTGCTTATATTGGGCCTACTTGTCCCAATACCTATCATTGTGATGTACTTGTTAGTATAGTTATTGGGTTGGGGCTGATTCATAACAATACTGCCACCCTCAATAAGAACATTGTCCTCAAGGTTCAAGTCAAGAATTCTTGCCAAATACATCACTGCTAATCTAGGTGTAGTTACATTGACTTCAAGATGGATGAAGTGCATTTGATGGCAAACACCAACAAGTCCCTTGTGAGCAAAATCAAGAGCTTCATACCAAGCTTTGTTTAGTGTGGCAGCATAGTTCACTTCACATTGGACATGACTCTGATAAGAAAAAAAACATGTAGTTTCTCTAACTGTCCCATGAACCATAATATCCTTGAAACGAAAATCATAATAAAGGCTACAATGATACCATCATTGACATGATTAAGTTCTCCAACAACCTTATAATTTGCATGATACTCACTCACAATCCAACTTAACATAGAGAGAACACAAGATAAAGGCAAACTAAGGTGTAGTCCATCTCCAACATTATGGTAGACCTCCACCAAAATTTTAAGCATAGTTAAATCAACATACTTCCCATCTGGCAGCCCAGAATTTCTTATCCATGTCATATTGTTATGCCTAGGCATTTGCAAATTGTCCTTAAGCATTTGCCTAGAAAACCATTTCTCTAAATGAACAATTCTAGTTGATCTTCCCACGAAGTAACCCAATGAGCAAAAAGAAATATAGTGATGAAGCTCCCAGTTATCCAATGGAGAAATCAATGCCCCAATATCGTCCATCTCCACATAATCAAAATTATGTAATACCACATTATCACCATTAATAACAACAGAAATAAACCCAAGATGTCTTTCAATAAACAAACTATGGATAAGTCTATGTAAACAAATCTTGAAAGACCAGTTATGGACAAACACAGATATCACTAACTGCTCAATACTATTTCTTCCCGATATTTTCACAGGGTCAGTAATCTCAATTTGGAGCACATAAAAATGAGCAACATCATTCTGAAGCCCTATAGTAGAACTAAGCAGTGCAAGAAGATTCTTTTGAACAAGCACCATGTAGCAGATCTCAATTTTACAGTCAAGATTAATGTTCACATCGTGTCGCCAAACTGATGTTCGCTTGAAGGTGGCCACCAAAACGTCAAGGTTTACAACATAATATGTATTGAGGATTAGTTTATATGTGATTGATAGACATGAGATTGCAATGTAGTTATAGATAACACATGACCCATTAGACACGTAGCAATGCACACATCATGGTTGTCCGGAATCCCAAACTCTACTCATTGAGTGTGAATCTGTATTTAAGAAAAATTTACCAGTACAACCCAATAATAATACTTCATTTCTATTGTCTGTAAAATCTGTTAGAGCCATGAACTCAAAACATATTCCTGGATCCCATACAGAAAGATCCATTACAATCATAGGATTGGTTACAATAAAGATATTAACAGCAGGAACCAATATAAATTAAATCAAAATATGTTGACCATTGAACTCCCAGGTGGATTTTCCAATTTCAATGTTAGGAAGTATTTTAACAGAATGTATTAAACTTATCAAAATATTGAGAAATGGATCTTCATTACCCACAAGTTCCATGAAAAAGTCAGCAAGATACCAATCCTCGAAGCTCTCCAAATCAGTTTTTCATATAGGAGAGCCATTAGCAAGAGAGTTAACATTTACATACCTTGTTGACACATAGCATTCGAGATGTTCATTCGGCCTAACAACATCTGGAGCCTCAAAAGTAATTAGGAGTGAATTACTTGAGATGCAATTGACCTTATATCCCCGAATTTAATGTTGTGTGAACTTTCATCGAGCACCTGGATGGTTACTTCGGATTGTAAATTAGCATTTCGGCAGATGCTTGTGTCGGACGCAGTAGTAACTACAAATGCAGAGTGCTCTTCATCATGGGCACTAGCATTAGGATCATGTAAGTTGGGGCTCACTGTATTAGTGAATTCGTAGGAATATACAATGTGATATTGCTCAAGCAATTTATCAAACACATGATCCTCTTTCGAGGTTTGAGTTTCATATGCAGATTTAAATGCAAATGACATCTGAAAATTGCTTGAAACGGTTGTCTGCACCACTGTATATACTTTGGTTTGGTGCCTAAACCTTTGAATAAATTTCTCCTTGAAATGCATCCAATCGAAAAACTGCTTATTGCGAAACAACCAATCGAACCATGTAAGAGCATCACCCTCAAGGTAGAAGGAAGGAAGAGGTACCCAATACTCCTCGGGAAAGCCAAGGAAGGCGAAGTACCGATCCGCTCGAGAAAGCCAACCCTATGGATTATCGGTGCCATTGAATTGATCCAATATCACAACTTTCATTAGAGTACGTCAATGACAGCACCAATGTAATGAACTCAAATCCAATATAACAATAACAAACTTCTCAACTATATTAACAAGACTAAAGTTCAATTACAAATCCACAAAGTAAATGCAACAATGCAAACAACAAAAACCCAAACAGAATCGTAGAGATACTAAACATAAAAACTAGGGAATTGATAGACGGTAGAAGGGAGATGAGAAGCTTAGACTCAGAATTGGGGATAAGAAACATAGAAACTGCCTTTCACATAATTCACGATCTGCTCTCATAGTGATGCCATATTCTATTTAACAATACTCTCAGTGTGGATCTCAAATTATTCTTTGTGAAGGCCTGACCTTGTTGCTTGTATTGGGCCTACTTGTCCCAATACATATCCATGTGATATATTTGTTAGTATAGTTATTGGGTTGGGCCTGATTCATAACACACTTGATGCGGTGAAACTTGAATTCATCGTCTTATCCTCAATCAATGTCTTAATAAAATTAATGCATTACCAAAATAAATAAATATTGCATACCATAAATATAATCTGAATTTAATTTAAAATTGAATAAAAATGAACAAAACTAATTAATTAGAACAACATGTTGGAACCATATAAAAGTCCCAAGTTAAAATAAATTAAAACATTTTAATAGTCCCTCTCAATATTGTTATGAAGTTATTATAATTTACTAACCATTATAAAATAACCACAAAATAAATTTTGTTAGTACAAATAATATATAGGATATGAAGTATACCTTGCAGCCGAAGAATTACCAGGATAATTCATAAAAATCAAGAAATACCTACCATTGATTTTTTGACAGAGAATGAGCAACTCGTGCTGATAATATGTTTTAAAACTAAAGCAAAATAAGACAAAAAAATATAGAAGATGAAAACAATAGAAATATAAAAAATCTTCAAAGTATTCAAGTGTTCACAAAATCTTCAAGTGTATACAGTATGAACCCTTATGCCTCTATTTATAGTGTAACATAGAGACATACAAAATGTTAGTCATAAACATGATATTAACATAAATATAATGGAGGAGGTTATGGAAGTGAAAGGTTACCAGAACAATGGTTATAAAATTGGAGGTTATGATTATCTTCATTATGAAGATAATGGGTGAAAGTAACTTCTTGGTGTAGTGGACATTCACACTATAATATTTTATATATTTTATTTTTTTTTAAAAGTATTTTAATTTTTTTTTTTTTGTAAGTTACGGATATTTTTGGCCCTTTTACCTTTATTTAATATATCTACTTCAAATTTTAAATATGCAGCAAATCAACATCACTTTAATTTCTGACTTCTCAAATTCTTGAAGTTAATTTTTTAATATTTTAAGTTTATCTTATACTAATTATGAATTTATATTAACCTTCTTAATTCATAATAATTTTTTGCTTCGTAAGATTCATAATATTTTTCTCCATAAGGTTCATAATATTTTTTTCTCCATGAAGTCCACCATAAAAATTACGTACATCCTAACCTTGATAAATGAACCGAACTTACAAAAAATCATTAAATATATCATTTTTATATAAAAAATTAAAGCTTCAAAAACTTTAATATTCCAAATTTTATTAAGACGGTCCGGGCTAGACGCGAGGATCATATATAAGAGATTTATTTATAGCAAACTTTTCCCTGAGCGAAATGTTAAGACACTTTCCTTGTCAATAGAGGTAGCTAGCTAAAAAACCGAAGGGCCTTGTTCCATTTATTCCAAAAGAAAGAAAACAACTGAAATTACATACTAATCAACAAGAGCAGGCTGCTAAATATATGCCTCCAATTTAGATATGGCCATGCGAAGGAGGGTAACCTCCAAGAGGATAGGTAGGAGCAACGGTACCAGTAGTTGGAATAGTACTACCAACTACTGGATTTTGCTGGCTTTGATGAACACCAACGGTATGAGTACCATGATGGTGACCGTGAGGCCCTATAAGATGAGATTGCTTCGATTGCAGCGTCTCCGCCGCATGACGTGCTTTCGCTTGATGCAGCTCCATCTTTGCTTCTGCTTCTTTTGCTTTTCTCACCTCTTCTGCTATCCTCTTCTCTTCCCTTGTCCTTGCTACTGCTTTCTCTGCCTGTTATTAATTAATTAACAAGGAGAATATTTTACGCAGATACGGTCTAGACGAGATAATTCAAGTTCAGTAGATTTTAAACAAATTATTTGATCTATTAAACAAGTAAATAATTAATAGATATATATTTGTGACCTTTTCTTCGGCTTTGGCTTTGAGGATGTCAACGTGCTCTTTACCAGCGGCAGCTGCGTTGCTTACTTTCTCCTTTACTGAGTGCATTTTCTTCTTTGTAAGTTAATAGGAATTTAGTAATTTATGAACTGAATATATTGAACATGTTCATTGCGAGGAAATTATAAGTACGGTGCGTAAAGGCGGTTGGACTCTAGGAGTGCTGCCACGTGTCTGTCATGCAACCGCCAAGCATTGTTTGCTGCCACATCGCACTGCAAAGTCATTTTAATATATATATATATATATTTTTATTTTATTTTAAATTTATTTATTCAATAATATTAATTTTAAATTGCTAGATTTATATGAAATATCTGTTTATATAATCTAATGAATTTATTGTCTTCACAAATTAACATCATCAAGTGGTCGTGCCGGAGTGGTTATCGGGCATGACTAGAAATCATGTGGGCTTTGCCCGCGCAGGTTCGAATCCTGCCGACCACGTCTTCTTTTTTTTTTCCTATTTCTAAATTTTCATACTTTTACTTTGATTACGGCTGTTTAAAAATATATTTTTTTCGTAAAAAGGACATAAAATTAAGAAAATTTAATGAAGGGTTAGAAAATCATAAAAAGAGATGTTTACATAACCAATAAACTATTAGTAAAAAATTATACTTTTCAAGTATTTATGCGATAATAAGCTAGTAAAATTACATTTTATTTTCTATGAAATAGGAACAAACAATTTTTTAAGGAGTGTGTCCAAATTAAAAGTCAGTAAAATTATGTTTTACTTTGTAGGAATGAACCGTTTCTCAAGGAGTGTGTCAAAGTTAAAAGTACTTCTTTTTTAAAAAAAGTCCTATCAGTATTTTTTATTTAATATCTAGATGCTTGAAATTCTATTTTTATGTTTTACAATGTTTTCTCTTCGTTAAACAACTTATCTAAATATTGATTTTAAATTGACAGAAATTTAGTTTGTGAAGACAATTTGTTTATTTTTTTTGTGAAGGAAAAAACAAGCTAAGCCCGTATAGATAACGAAAATAATTTATTGTGGCGCTTAAAAAATTTGTGAGATAGTTTTTTTTTTTTAAAAAAAAATGTTAAAATTGGATAGACTTGAATTAGTAAGAATATCTTTTTCATTTATGATTTTTTTTAAGGGACCTGAAAAGAAAAGGGCAAATAATATGTGATGAAAGGAGTAATATTTATAAAAACATATTCAATCATATTTATTATATATATAAAATTGTATTTCATTATTCATTGAACGTTAAGAACGTGAAATAATTCGAATTGGGGTGTCAAAAATGTTCCTGCAATTTGAACCCATTGAAATTATTAGAGCACAACACACCAAATTAGTTTGGTTTACCAACAGAGGCACCGCCTGTACTTGCTTATTTTGACACGTACCTTCATAATTTAATTAGCTGTGTTATAGATTAGCTGGCGTATTAGTCCAAATAGTTTTGGTTTCTTTTGACTTAATTCAACTATTGTACGTCTTCTAGATGGACCTCTCATTCTTCATAATCATTTGATCTCATATTACATTATGAAGGTTAATTATTAGTTTGGTGTTTCTTTTATCAACATCTTTATAGTATTATTTTAGAGATTGTTTGGTAGGATATTGTACTATATAATATGCATTATATTATATATTAGGCTTGATATTAGTAATGCAGAAAGTAGTTATGTTGACATTATTTCTTATTTAATGTTTGATCAAGTGTATTAAAAATAATATGCATTGCATGATTTTAAAATAAATATTTATTTACAAAAATACCCGCTTCTAGAATTGTAAAGGTGTTTATGTCTTTAACCATACCTATAGTAAAAACTCTTATATTGCTAATGCTATCTATTAATTATACATAGGGTAATATCAAAAAGGGTGTAATTAGTTATATATTGATTGACAAATTATATATCAAATAAGAGATTAATAATACCAAAACGAATACATATTAGATGTATTATTTCCTCTAATAGATACTGCCAAACTAGCTCAAAGTAGGTAAACTTATCTTTCCACCAAATTCATTTTGCTTCTCTTTTTTTTTTTTACTTTATTAAGAAGCCTGTTAATCCACCTTCTATATAAAGTAACATATACCCTTCCTTCCATGTATAAATAAAGGTGGGGTGGTACAAGATATTCCCAAAATCCCTGCAGCATAGCCTTCATAAAACTAGCTAGCTATTGCTTCATCTTTATGAAATGGAGGTCATGAGTGGAAAAAATAATTCTTGCTGCTTGAATAATGGTGATGTTGTGGAGAAAATGAAGAGGTTGGGAAGATTAACATGTAGAAAAATTTGGAAAGTAGGGAAAGAAGATAAAAGAAGGGTCATTCACTCACTAAAAGTTGGAATCTCCTTGTCATTGGTCTCCTTGTTATATTTAATGGAGCCATTGTTCAAAGGCATTGGAGAAAATGCTATTTGGGCTGTCATGACTGTGGTAGTTGTTCTTGAATTCACAACAGGTAATTTGCTTTAGATCTTATGCTAGCTCTCTCTAGAAGTTTTTAAATTTATATCGTCAATGTAAAGAATTTTTATACTATCAAGTCAGTCAAACATATTTACAAGTAAATCTTTAGACATATTGTAGCATGCTACAACATGAGGTGAAGATAATCTGATAGAAATTGAAATACTTTCTATTTTTATTTCGTGTGATGATGGCTTGGATTGAATTTAAGAGGGAAATATGGACGGTGAGGATTCTTTAAATCGATTTCAATTTGTTTGAGATTAAAGTGCTCATATTTTAAGTTTCCATATTGTTGTTTAAGTATATGAATGGACAAGTGTTTTTTATTTATGTAATTTATTTTGTAATTTTTTGGATATATAGGGGCAACATTATATAAAGGGCTGAATAGAGGACTAGGGACACTATTAGCAGGATTATTGGCTTTCTTGATTGAACGTATTGCAAATGAATCTGGCCACATATTTCATGCTGCTTTCATTGGGACCGCAGTTTTTCTAGTTGGTAATAAGCTTCACTTATTCAATTATCATTAAAAAAAAATTATGATTAATTTTCAATTGAATAAAAGTGGATACATTATTTTTATTTCTATTCTTCAGGAGCGGTGACTACATACATGAGATTTTTTTCTCACATAAAGAAAAATTACGATTATGGTGTGGTGATATTCCTCTTGACGTTCAACTTGATCACAGTGTCAAGCTATCGTGTTGATAGTGTGTTGAAGATCGCGCATGAGCGATTTTACACCATAGCCATTGGATGTGGTATCTGTCTCCTCATGAGCCTATTTATATTTCCAATTTGGTCAGGAGAAGACCTCCATTTATCGACTGTTGCTAAGTTCGATGGCTTAGCAAAATCAATAGAAGGTAGGGAAAATTTATTAGATGGAACAAACACAATAAATTTTCTATAATTATCAACTTAAATATTCATGTAACATAGAAGATTGATGAGATTTTTCAACTAATTAAACCTTGCAGCTTGCATTAACGAGTATTTTAGCGAGGGTAATATTAATCAGCAAGAGGAAAAAGTGAAAAAATATTCAATGGAAATGGAGGATCCCATTTACAAAGGTTACAAGGATGTTTTAGATTCCAAATCATCTGATGAAACTTTGGTAAGCTATATATCCAGAATTAATTAATTATTATCTCAAGTCTTGTACAATTTAATGTAGTTATTAGAAACAATCAAATTAGAAAATTAAATCAAATGTGAATTGGATCAGGCACTATATGCAAGTTGGGAGCCAAGATATTTAAGAAGTTGTTCCTGGCAGCAATATGTTAAATTGGGGACTGTTCTTCGCCATTTTGGATACACAATAGTAGCTCTACATGGATGCCTGCAAACTGAAATTAAGGTAATTGCTTGTTTTTTTTTGGGGGGAGGGTTGGGGATGCGCTCTCTCTTTAGGCTTCTATTTCTAGAAAATCGTGTGTACCAAAGATCTTGAAAATGAATGGTCTTGACTCTTGTTTGATCCCTAATTGCCTTATGGCGGAAACGGTCAGAGTCAAAAGTCAAAACTTGATGTTTTCCACATAAAATGTAAGCGGGGTTAAGAGTTCAAGACCGATCACTTTCAAAACTATTCTCGTAAACTAGATAGACCTGTCAATTTCCTCTACTTTAGGCTGTTGGATATACAATTATATATCCTTTTAGCTCTATGAAAATGCCTCAACAAAGAAGTTGCCACATTTAGATATCTGTTTAAATATTGTGTTCTAAGTCAAAAGATACGACATGTGCTGCCTAATTTTTATGCTCACTAAGTCAACAAGAGCAATATGTGATGCTAGCCTCTAAAGAAGGCTAAACATACAAACAGTTAAATCTAGAAATCTAAACAGTTCTTGATGCGATAAATTGTTTTTTAGATTTAGAAAGATATCGGAAAAATCTTTCTACCTAAAATGCTGCATACACTGTATGTACACCAGACACTCTAGATTAAATTATATATACACGTTAGATTATATATATCTAACGTGTTAGATCTCTGTAGATTAAATTAAATGTGATTTTTTTTGTTACTTTCTTAATTAAATGTGTTTCTTGATTACTATTTTTGTAGACTCCTCAATCAGTTCGAGTACTGTTCAAAGATCCATGCAATCGACTTGCCAGAGAAGTGACAAAGACACTAAAGGAACTAAGCGATAGCATACGAAATCGTCGCAAATACTGCTCAGAAATCCCATCTAACCATGTCCATGAAGCCTTACAAGACCTCATCGACGCCTTAAAATCCCAACCAAGACTCTTTCTTAGTACTAATAGTAATACAAACATACTATTAGCCTTGGCCACATTAGCCACCAGGCAAAAATCTGGTAAAGATTTTTTAGTCTCTTTACCGAGTGTAAATAATGACGGTCCTGCTCGTTTTGGACTTAGCCATGACTTAATGTTGAAAGAGGGTGATAAAAAGATTTTGAGGCCCACATTAAGCAAGATTGGCATTACTAGCTTGGAATTTTTGGAGGCCCTGCCATTTGCAGCCTTTGCATCTTTGTTAGTTGAGATAGTTGCAAGACTTGATCTTGTTGTTGAACAAGTAGTGGAATTGGGAAGGGTAGCTCAATTCAAGGAATATAGTCATGATGATGTGGTTATTAATGTAAGTTGTGATAATAATCCTAGAGTGGAAAGTGAGTTCCCCCCCTCCCATGCAGCAGCAGATTGAGTACTCTAGACTTTAATGGCTACGTTTTTTCAGTAGTCAAAAGGATTTCATGGTTGATGATATATATACATTAGTGACGGATCGGGGATATTCTATACGTATTTAATTATTTTCATTATAAATGATATACTACTTACTTACAATTTTATATACCTTGTTCAAAATTAAATTATATACATGTGATGAGTTGTTAATCTTATGCTCAAGTAGATGATACGATATTCCCTACCTAATTTGAATAGCAACAAAGAGATCGAAAAAAAAAAAAACATTAGAGAAGAGAATCATAATTTCCTTAAAAAGATAAAGATAAGCAGAAGGGCCCAACCGGGTTCGAACCGGTGACCTCTTGATCTGCAGTCAAATGCTCTACCACTGAGCTATGGACCCCTTCATGTTGTTTGTCGATTTAACTACTAACAATTATAAACTTAATTTGAAAGATATTTGGACTGAAACTGGAAATAAGTAGTACTCCACCGTTTCAAAAAGAATGACTTAGTTTGACTTCACACGGAATTTGAATAATAAAACTTTTTAATCTTGTGGTTCTAAATTAAAGTTATGTCAAATGTATCAAAATGTCCTTTAATCTTTTGCTTTAAACATGTCACGCTATATTAAAGTGTTGCCAGAAAAGAAAAAGAGTCATTTTTTTTTAAGCCGACTAAGAAGGAAAATGTATGTTATTTAAAAATAAGACCATGATGTAAAACTAACATAAAAGTACTAGAAAATAAAAAAGATTTCATTTTTTTTTAAAATGACAATGTTTTTATTATCTGATATAATGAATTAATTTATAAGTTAAAAGGTAGAGGCACACAAGTTTCAAATTTCATATACAATGGCTCCACATAAAGTGAGGATAAGATTATGTATGAAGAGAAATAAAGGTAAAGGAAGGAGAGTGGTCACTCTGCTTCAGCCATGAGTTGCTCCATAGCAACACTAAATTCTATATCCACTCCTTATTTTAATAAATGTTCTACAAGAAGCTTATTTAAATGGAATTTTGGGAAAAATAACAAGACTGATGATAAGCCACAATTTACATATCATGATCTTGATCTCCCTTTTCCTCCTTCCCTCCTCACCAAAACATTCTTGAAAGGTACTTCTTTTCCTTCTCTTTTACATGATAAAGAAATGGAAAAAAACAACACTCAGAGGCGGATCCAGAATTTAGAAGTTGTGGATTCTTGAAATATATATCTAACCAAAGGTGGAACCAATGTTTTGAGTTTATTATGAGTTATGAATTCTAAAAAAAAGTACCTTATTGGGTTCCGGATAAGTTATTTATACATATTAAGTGAATTTCTTAACGCAAATACAAGATTTCTACTAAAGCTATTGAGTTATGTCGAACTTGTAGCTTTCTCTCTAGCTCTGTCCTTGTATCTAATACTATCTATACTTAATTTTGGCGTGCTTGTATATTTTTATTAATAGTGGTGGATGTAGCCTTAATGCTGCTGGTTCATCCAAGTTCAGTATTGTTGGCATGAAAAATAGATATTATAGTGAGTTCAGTATTAAGAATTGTAAAGGTTGAGTCCATCAAGTTAATATATATAGTGTTTGACCTCAAAACATTGAGTTCTGTTGAATTCGTGAACCTATTGTTAGATCTTCCACTGATAAGAGCTTATGTATGTTCTTTAATTTTTAATTTGGGTGATGATCGATACGCAGGAAGGGAACTGAAATGCTGTTATAAGGCATCAGTGGATGGATTTAGTGCAACTGAATTCCATAACAGATCTGATTTCAAAGGACCATGTGTGATCATTGGCTACACAACAAAGGCCTTTAAGTTTGGAGCATTTAATCCAGAAGGCTACAGAAGCACAGATGATTATTACGACACTTTTGATGCATTTCTCTTTTATTGGAATGAAGATGATGAAAAACCAATAATGTTGCCTAAAGTAGGGGGAAGTGGTGCTGCTCTATTTGATTATGCTAGAGGAGGTCCACAGTTTGGTGCTGATGGATTGCTCATTGGTCCTCCATTGGCTCCTGTCATGGGTGGATTTGCTGGACCTGATACGAATTCTGGGGTTGGTGATTTAAGGCAAGCTAAGTCAAGATTGGGACTTTCTTATGCTAAAAGGGCTGATGGTAAAGAATCATTGTTTGGAGATGAGTCTAAGGCTGTTATTGATGAAATTCTTGTGTTTTGTAGTCCTCAAATTGCTAGCTTATATTGATTCTTCATGTTTTCCATGAACTTTTCGGTCTTTTTGGGAAAAATGGATGTCACTGCCTTAGGGAAAACTAATTAAAAGTCTTAGTGATGGAAGTGACTAGAAAAAATATGAATTATAATATACTAGGTCATAAAATGAAGGGAATCCTTGGAGCACTGGTAAAGTTGTCCTTGTGTGACCAATAGGTTATGGATTCGAGCGGTGAAATCAGCCACTGACCCTTTGGGTGCAGCCCTTCACCGATCCCTGCATGAACGCTGAATGTTTTGTGCACCGTGCTACCTTTATCTACCAGGTCTTAAGATGTACCAGTGTAAATTTCACATTTTTTGTACAGAGATGGCTGCAACAGATTTTCTATTCTGTGTTTATAAGTTAATTTCTCAAGTTATTCAACTCAAGAATGAATTGAGTGATCACATGAAGGCATATAACATCATTTTCACTCTATACAGATAGAAATGGTCTATATTCACCCCTGCTGTGAACTAGCAGCTAAGTCAGTAGCTAATTTGGAGATATTGTGCTCTTTTGGTTTGCTATGTTCCCAGTTTGCTACTGATGGAGATGTTTACTATTTACTGTAAATAATTATATTTCCATCATTCTTCAATGGGACCAAGCCGACCAACTAGTGGAGCATTATTTTAAAGCACAGGCCAAAAAGAGTACATTAAAGAAAACATAGATGAGTCCAAAAAGGAGATCTAGATTTATTGAGAGACTATTTGCTTAATGATAAAGGGGCGACACTCTTCGTTGATTCCTCTCTAGCTATCTACCTATGGTATTATGTCTGAACTAATAGGGGGCGGGAAAGACGAATGGTTAATCAGTTAGTGTACCTATCTTTCTTTCTCTTTTTGAGTTAATGGCTTCTGAACTTTTGATTACACTTTTCTAAAGCTTTGTTAGGAGGAATAGTTTGGAGGACATCTTTTGAAGTTGAGTTCAAGGAGGTATAAAGTAGCAATTGATTGATTCTCACTTTTATGTGGCTTGCTTTTGTATTTCTTCTTGATTGGTTTATCAACTTCATCAGTTAAGTTACTTTGATTCCTTCCAGCATCAGATGTTTCCGAGGCAAGAAATAATTACTGTTTAGTCTTGAGAATATCATGATATATGAATTACTGTCATGAGCACATGATGAATATGACTGAAAACTTTTACCTTCCATTCTATTAGTCAAAGAACAGTGTGATTAGTCGGGCCAGTGGGTTTCAGATAAGGGGTGCCTTATGAAAAATGGGTTTCATCAACACCCCTGAAGGTGTTACTGACACATCTGGTGTGGAAATAGACCTTCAATTTCCCAATATATGGGCAACTGCTCATTACCTCTTCGTTTGCATTTGCCGTCTTGCTAGATTTTATTTTGTTGTGCCTAAGAAAATGATACAAAGTTTCAACAAACGTTTTACTAACTTGCTTTCTTGTATCCTTTGCTTGTGGGTTACTTTTGTGTTCCCTAAAGCAATATCCTCTATGTCATTTGCTATAGATTCTTGATCATGATTACTTGGAAGTTGGAACTATCACAATCATATCAAGATATAGTCTTTATAATGCAAATAAGTTGAGGATGTGTAACTTTTAAGAGATCACTTCAGTCTAAATTCTTCCTGTAAATTGTAAGAAGTCAGCTGATGAATGTTCGCAAAATAATTTAGCCAAGAATGGACGCAGTTTGCCTGATACAAGGGGATTCTCACTAGTAGTTCCTCAGTTGAAGTCAAAACAAAGTCCAAATTAGTGACTATACATATTTTTTGTCTAAATTTGCATCTCATCCATATACCTATGAGTACAAGTGATGCTATCAAGGCCATTATCAAACTACAATTTAGCAAGTTGGGCATATGAATCTCAAGGTGCATTTGGTTAGCTAGTTATCCAGTTACAAGCAGGCAACTCACCCTTTTAGAGCTTCAAACAATGTTTTTTCCCTTAAATCTTGGTCACATATGTTCAAACAGTTCAATAGCTATGAATAATGCAACCAATAGTTGCTAAAGGGATGAATCAATAGATGCTAGAGAGGAAGTTCTGCTGATGAACATCAGTACTTCCGTAACAAGTTTATATAAATATATAAGAGTTGATGGTCAACAACACACCTAAATTTTGTTTCTTGATAACAAAGTCACACATGGAATTGATCAGAATGAGAACATTGATACATATCAGGAAGGTAATGGAGGCTTAATTCTATCGAAGAGATTCAGCTACTAACTTTACCATTTCCCTGTGAGTTCATTCCCTGTGAGTTCATTAAAAATGATCATCACTTGGTATCTCATACTTCAATGACAAAACACCAGCTAGATTTGAACTGAGGAAACTAAACTCGAAGATGATGTAATAAGATCGAATAATTCTAAGACAGACATTAAAAAGCTGTTGTCTCAGAGAACAACTTCAGATTATTCAGTAGCACATTTAGTTGCATTTACCTATTCTTACATCAGACTACTTATATTATCTTCCTGTGACCATACACCATTAAAATTTCCCAAAATCCTACACCCCAATGTTCATCAGAAGAGATTTGGATTGCCCAATAAGTCGTTCTGGTTATAACCTTTATATGAAATATCCTCATTGCCATAGAGCTCCATGTAGCTTCCATGGACTGAGAAGGGAGATACATTGCCATAGCCACTGAGATCACCAGAAAGTTCAACTTCCCCTCTAAAATTCGGGAAAGATGAACTTGATGTGAAGTCATATTGATCACTTGGCTGCCATGAAGTTGAGTTTGAGAACATATGGGGATAGTTTCCAGATATACTTCTTCCTTGAGGACATTCCTATATCCAGCCACCAAAATATTAGTATGAAGTTCATAGAAAAAACATGAACCAATGCATAGAAAAAGGAACAACTTCAATACCTTTGAAGGATCAAGAACCATATTCTGAGACATCCAGAGGTTTGCAGAGTCATAGTCCTCTACTTGTGTTGTCTTATAGGGAGAATTAATAGGAGTTGAATAGTTGCTGTTACCGGACACGTATGTAGCTGGAGTTGGCATGTCATCAGAAAGGGCAAGGGGTTCATTTAAGGCTACCGTTGAGGTAAAACCTTCGATACTTGAACTGCATTCAGCCTGTTTAAAGACTGTACCTACATGAACATCACTCGTCTTCGATGAAATGTTGTCCTTTCTCTTGATGACACGACAAAGAGCAAAAGGCCCCTGAAGAAATTTATTAGAGTTTATTATATTATGGTCATGATTTTTTTTATTTGTAAAACTTCATGTTGAGATTTGTCAACTACCTGGAAACTAGGAGTGCCTTGTGAAACATCATCACAGAGACGATATTCATGCATTACCCAATCAGTTCTATCCCCAAGAGGAGCTCTTCCGCGGTAAAAAACTAATGTCTTCCTGTATCCTACAACTGCAGGCTTACATACAACTTTCTTGTCTTTCCCTGTGGCTTTAGTTCAGACTTAGTGGCTCGATTTGTTCGCGAGCCATTCGGGTACTTCTTGTCCCGAGAGCAGAAGAAGTACCACTCCATATCACGTTTCGGCAAGAAAGATTTCTCTGCATCTCAAAGACATGATTATTATCAATATTACAAAATACCAAGTTCAGAATAAGCAAGAAGTATGAATCAGCCAAACCAAGAAACCAGATGCTTTTAGACATGTTTTTTCTTTTCTTTTTGATATGTGGTTAGGGAATGTGTGTGAAAATAGAGATGCCCCACAGAGCACTCCATCTTGTGACAAGACAAAAAGATTAGATAAGCTATAAAGCAACAACTCATTATTTTCAGTTCAAATTGTCATGAAAACAGCAAAAGCACAATTTCTTAGCTTTTTGCACCAACAACATGAAGACAATGACATGTCCACCATGAAAAGGGCATCCCGGTGCACAAAGCATCCCAGTTTTACACAGGATATGGGGAAGCACCGCACCCCTAGTATGTGAATGTGATGTAGACCGTCTACCCTAATGCAATCTATGTGAGGTTTGGTTATTTGCGGAGTATTTATTTGTCAATGCTTAGATAAGTTTTTTCAAGAGAAAAAGGTGATCAAGAATGTATACCTGGAAGGTCCCATGGGTCAAATTTGTACAAGTCTATTACTGGAATAACTTCCAACTCAATTTCAAGTTCATCAGTTTTCCTTTTCAGGTAATATCCAACCAATTCCTGATCAGTTGGATGGAAACGAAATCCGGGAGGTAATGATATTCCTGCCATATAAGTAAATATTTCCAAGTGCTAACTACACACAAGTTACAATATGAAATTTAGCTAAGTGTTCAAACTGTACCTATTGAAAATTTGAAATATCCAAAAATAAAAACTTTTGGCTACACTGAATTTTGTAAGTTTACATAAGATGCAATATCCCTGGGACAATTCAATCATCTTCCAGGAAAAAAAAAAGAGTTCAAAACTGCCTTTCAATCCTACAAGGCAAAAACTGTCACTATATGATTTGTCAAAACTTAAAAAAGGGTTTTTTTTTTCTAGTACTAACAAGCCTAAATAGTTCAGATGTTGCAAATTTGAGTGATCACAGTCCAAAAACAGAGGCCAGCTAAAGAGTCTATATGAAGAGGATGAGAAGTTTTTGTATAGTAAAAAAGGAGCAACATCAATGAGCTTTTATAGGCTATGGAGAAACAAAAAGTTGCAAAAAAAAATATGAAAGCCGAAAGATATGTAGCTTGTCTAGGCATACGTACCCCACCAAAATCAGAACCAGATTCACACTAAAACCAGTTACTCCGTGTTTCAGTTTGTTTGTTTTGATTTAGAGTATGAAAATCAAGTTTATTATTACCGTCTCATTTTATGTGGTACCATTTAACTTGGTATGGTTTAAATAAAAAAAGAAGATTTTTAAAAATTTTGTTCTAAAACAATCCTTGAGTATTTATATAATTATAAATCATTTTATTAAGAATAAAAGAAAAATTTTAAAATTAAATTGTTTCCAATTATAGTAAGGAGACATTCTTTTTGAGACGGAATGAAGAGAAAATGTGTCACATAAAATAAAATAGAAGAAATAATATTTAGTGTGAATTCAAATTTATCTTAATATCTGATGCGGAACATTAATCTATGCGTAAAAATGTGAAAGTATACTAAAGTTACGATAATTAGCAGGTATATATGAACCTATATATAATTTAGGAAAAAGGGTAAAAAATGCCCTTAAACTATGTGAAAGGAATAAAAATGTCCTCCGTTTGTAGTTTGGTCCAAAAATGCCCTTTCCATCAATATTTTGATCAAAAAATGCCCTTATTGTTATTTTGGGTAAAAACTGCTCATTTTTTCAAATAAATATATTATTTATTTTCTTTTCAACATATTCTATTTCTAATAATATTTTTAAAATTAGCAAATGTTTATCTTACTTCAATTCAAGAAAAAATTAAAAATGAAACTATTTCTTATTTTATTATAATTATATTTTATCGTTCTATAAATATAAATTAATGATGGATATACTATGATCTTATATGTATGACATATATTATCTGTCGAAAGGGTTCATGAAGTTATTCTATTTTAATTGATAAGATGAGATTAACAAGAAAAAAAATATTTCCTACATTTTTATTTTTTAAAGTGATTTTAAAAGAAAGAAAACAAGAACATGGTT
>JAJOOS010003182.1:0-38749 GCA_029582725.1 Solanum chiquidenum | reverse complement strand
GAAATCATAGTTTCCTCTTTACTGAAAAACTAGCTCAAAGGCTCTTTTGAAATCTCAGTTTCCTTTCTTGTTTAAATGTGAAAACATTTACTCTTTTGAAGAAAATAACTCAACTCTTTACTCTTTACTCTTTGTTTAACTCAAAACTTAAGTCTTAAAACAAAGTTAAAACGTTTGTAAAAGACTTCTTAAAATATAGTTCATGCCGAATTATGGACGTGAACGACTCAATGCAAGGTTTCCAATAACCATAGATAGAACTCAATACTTGGAACTGAAGAACTTCAATACTACTACTCACTTCAAGAATGCTCAACTCAGAGGGTTCATGCCGAATTTATGAGCATGAACTACTCAACTCAAGGACTCAAAGATACTTCTCATCTCAAGATTGTTCGATTTATAATGTTCATGCGGAATTATGGGCATGAAAAACTTGACTCGAATGTCTACAAACTACATGAAACTCATGTATATGACACTACTCATTCTCTTACTTACTACCTCAAGACTTAGTTCAAATCGATAGTTGATCTCAAAGGATTCACAATTGAACTCAATGGCTTTATTGAGCTCTACTTTTAACTCTCTCTTGAATGTGAATTATGAATTCAAGAGTTATGGTCCATGATATGAAAAATCTCATGATGACAAAGTAGACTCATGAATACATTCTCCTCACTCTCATTCTCACTTACTCGAGTCTTGAAACAAGTTACTAGAAGTTGTAGAAGACTCCACAAACTGACTTAAAGGGACTTTCTCGAAATGTTCTAATGAACTCTCAAAACTTAACTCTCAACTCTACCTTGAAGTTGAATCATGAATTCAAGGTTATGATCATGTTAGGAATGATTTTAGGTGTTTAGAAGTAGCTTAGAGTAGTTAGAATCGAAAAGGAGTGAAGATGCACTTTAAACGAACTCAAACGGGGCAACCGACGACAAACTGGATGAGGCAGGCGATCCTGGCTCTATGGATGGCGCGGGGCACCAGCCCCTAAACTTCAGAGGTGGGTTTGGGGCACTCTGGCAGGCGCATCGCGCCAGGCCCCAACCCAGAAAATTCAACAAGTTTCCTTACTCGTTTTCTCACCCTATTTCGCCTAGAATTGAACGGTTTCTTCCCCAATCACCTGGATTCGATTACTTAACTTAATTACACTCTAATCTACTAAAAACAACACTCAAGTTACTCAATTTCATCTCAAGAAATCATCAAACAACCCAACACAACAAAATTTAAAATGAACCTCAAGAACATATATCAAGAACTCTAATCTTTCAACTTCAAGAATGAAATTTCGCTGAAAATAACATGATTGGCGTGTGGGTGAACTAACCCAACACTATGGAAGCTTACATACCTCTTAGGGATCAAACCCACGGCGAAAATTCGCTACAACACGCAAGAATCTCGATGAACGCTTGATCCTCTCCTCTTTTCTCCTCTTTTTTCTTCTTTTATCTTCTTGGACTCTCAACTAAAACCCTAGGTGTATTTTAGAATTATAAAACTAAACCTAATAGGATTAGACCCTTAAAACCTTACTAAAAATGAATTAAATCTGATTGGGTAAGGAAAAGACCAAAATACCCTTTACTATTTCCGGCTAACTTTCCTTAACTGGACAGCCTAACTTCAAAAGGTTATATCTCACTCATACGAACTCGAAACTGAGAAAACTCGGCGGCGTTGGAAATATAATTCAAAGGTCTTTCCTACGGTATCTGGTAGCACACCTAAATCATCCTGATCTAGGAATTATGGTCGTAAAAAGTCAACCCAAAACTCATACTTAGCTTAACTTGCAAAATTTCAAATTTTTGCTATTTCCAATCTAGTTCTTTTTGAAACTCAAGCTGCTACATCTAGTGACCTGACCTTAATACTTAAGAAATTTTAAATTCCTTAGAAAAATCATACTCACAACGAAGGACGGTTCAAGTCTTAGTTCAAAAAAAATTATGGGTGTTACATGTCTTTTATGTCACTTTTTAAATTATGACCTTTTAGCTCATAATTGTTAAGGGCCCGTTTGGATTGGTTTAAAAAAAATAGTTTTTAAGTGAAAAATAAAAAGTCAAATTGAAATGACTTTTAATTAAGTCAAAAAATAAAAAGTAGGGGGGACTTACTTTTGATTTTTGACTTATTCATAGTCATTTTAAACTTATTTTAAGTCATTGTTGACTTTGTCAAACACTTCTCAACTTATTTTAAGTCATTTTTGACTTATTTTAAGTTATTTTTTATATTGGCCAAACACTTTCAGAAATAAAAAACTGACTTAAAAGTAGGTTTGATCAACTTTTAAGTCAATCCAAACACCCTCTAAATTTGTCTTCAAAAGGAAAAAAGATAAATCATCCAACTACTTCATTTTCAAAGGGAAAGTTTTGTCCACTAGATTAATGAAAACATAATCTACACAATTGCCTCAAAATTGGTCATATAATGCAAATATTCTGAAAATTAGTAAGATTATAAACACATTTTGTAGTGTGATTCTTCTATAATGATCCATCAAATGTTGTCCTTTGTAATATGTTTAAAGAAACGGAGAAAGAGAAGAAATAATGTGGTTTAACTTTGTTAAAAAATCGTAAGGATGATTGAATTGATGTAGCAAGTGATATTCATAAAGAATGGTGTCTTTTTAATTGTACACGTCATGTTGGGTTTGTCTAGTGAATTGTACATCGCATATGTGGTTTGCAATTTATTGTACATAAATGAATTTATTCCGTGCACACTAAAATAATAGTGATTCCAGATTTTCTTCGGATTTCAGAAAGAAAAGAAAAAAGAACTTTTTTCCAAAAGAAGTTTAAAATTTCGTCATTTTAGTCAAATCAATAATTTGATATTTGGATAAAACAGAATTAAAGATAAGAAACAAGCTAAAATCAAGTAGTAAAAGTTACCTCATGAAATTATATAATGACATCATGTTTCGTTTCTATAATAATCTTGTGGGATAAAGATTCCATTTGAATTAAATAATTAAAAATATCTAATACTAACTAATAAGTATATAAGATATTAAAAAACAATTTAAAAAATTATTAACATGTCAATTCAGTAGAACTCCATAATTTTATCCTAAACCACATATTATGCCTATAAATTCTCTTATTATGTATAGTAATTTGACAAGAAACTTATAAGCTTCATTTTCTAGAATTCAAAAACTCGTAAATTCAAAAAAATTGTTTAATCTTTAGTTATCAATCATGTGTTTGAATAGAAGTGTTTGAAATTGAAATAAATAACAAATTTATCAATATTTGTAGCTTCTCATTTGCTTGTTTAATTCGTAAAATAAATTAGCCAATAGCCTAATTAGTACAAAGATATTAATGTCAAGGATTATTTTTTAAAAAAAAAAAGATTGCAGAACTAGCCATATTAATTAGGTGAACCATCCTAATCTAAGATTCTGCATATTACATTCCATTTATTTTAGGTGAATGTATTTAGAATGGCGGCCAATAATGTGGTCCTTGGAATAATTTTTTCTTCAATAAAAAAGGAAATACATAAAATTATAAAATTCTCTATTTATTCCGTCCAACAATTTATGGAGATCTGATTAAATTCGAATTCATACATTACAAGTTTCATTTCAAAAAGTTATCCATTCCCAAAAATTTCAATCCGAAATTTCTTATTAAGGATAGAGAGATTTTGAACTATCTCATCATAATTCAGATCGATAGAAAAGTAAGAGGAGTTGTTTTTGTGTGAATGAAGAGAGAAGTTGTGGGACCGACATGGGTTGTGGTGCACTGGTAGGAGTGTTTTACCCTTAAACAGAGGTCTCGGGTTCGAGCCCAGGTTATGGAGAAAATCATGTTGGGAGCGCCACCCCCGAATGGGCCCTGCAGTGTGCAATTTGAATTTAGTCAGAGCTCCAACGTGGACTCCGAACACTGGGTGGGAAACAAAAAAAAAAAAAAAAAGTTATGGGTAGTAAAAATCAAATATGAACCAAAAAGATTGAAGGAAATCGAATATAATCCTAAGGAAATAATATTGGACCTTTTGGTCCATAAATTATTGGTAGCTACTTATTTTGGTTCTTATAATATTTGGTTTAAAATGATTAAATTTTTAAAATTATTATTCTAAATTATAGAGTAATAGTACAATTTTAACATATTAATTATTATATACTCTATTCTAAATTATAGAGAAATAGTACACTTTTAACATATTAATTATTTGGGTAAACAACATAAATCCCACTAGTTTAGATTTTAATTACAAGTACTCACGGTAGTTTCGAATATTACTTCATCTACCATATTTAGTTGGTTGGATACATGTATCTTAATTCGACGAATACATGTATATGAGGAATTGACAAAGCAGGATACATGTTTAATTAAGGACTCCAACTGAAATGCTTCATTTAAGGAGGAAATCACTCCTTTAATAGATTTTAAATATATCTTATCTAACAACTTCTGAAAATTTAAAAATATTTTAATTTCTTCCATTTATTTTTTAGCAACAAAAAAGTGAAAAAAATTATTTTCAGAAATTTGAATTTGCATTAATTAACTGAATTAGGATACATGCCCCTTACTAATGTATTTGAAGTATGTATCTGATTCATGCATCTAATTTCCTTAGATACAATTCATTAGGTGTATCTGCTATATATGTGTATCTGATACATACTTAGGGACTTAGATGTATTAATTATATATCAATTACATGTAGTATATAGCAGATACATGTATTCAAAATTTATTTATTTATTTGTAGTATGTATCCAATAAATTTGTGATTGCCGTAATTTCATGACAATGTAATCTATAACAATCTCGTTGAAGTATGACTAGATACATGACAGAACCATCTCAGATACACAAAAGAAAACACACTAGATCACGACAGAAAAATCTCATATACATAGAATAACATGCTCAGATACATGACAGAAAAACAACTCATATATATTTAATATAAAATACATATACATTTAATAAATAAACAAGATACATAAAATATTCTGGCTAGATACATGACAGAATCATCTCAGATAAACTGAATGAAACATACGACTTACCATCTCATTACAAAACTTTTTCATACTCTTTTTTGAATGAAAAGGTTAAAGCAACCACTCCTGCTGCAAATCATACTACCTATAATTTGTCTTCTTTCTTTCTTTCCTCCATACCATCTCAATTTTATTTTTCTGTTTAATTTTAGAGAGGGATGCGCAATTTTAACGTGGGGGTGGGAGGCAGATATTGTTGGCGGATGAAATTGGGGGAAGTGGATGAGAGAGAAAGATATTTGCTAATGAAACAAAAATCATTTTTGATAGATATTCTGAAGAAATTATGAGTTGAGAGGATGAAGAAAGAGAGAAAATATTGTGGAGGACGTTGGAGGTGGGGGAGAGTTATTGTTGGCAGAGGAGATTCAGGGAGGTTAAATTGTTAATGTCTCTATTTTAAGGAATTTAAATTTTAAGATAATTATTCTATATCATATTTAAGAAATTTGTGTATCTAATTTAACTTTTTATAACATATGATAATTATTAAAAAGTGGTATTATAAGTAATATTTTTAAACTATAGGTAAAATATGTATATATGGTAGTTAAGTATGTCTAATTAAGTAATTATGTAGTTTTTCCTAATTATTATATACTCCTATGTTTTTAGTGGTTTAGATTTGTATCTCTGAGCTAACCTCCACCCTGTCTATAAAAGGAGAAATGCTCACTACTCAAATTTCTTGTGTTTAGAACTTGAGTTTGTGTCTCTGCTTTAAAGTGGAAAAATCTCATTCATTTCATCATACTCTATAGTAATTGATAATATGTCTCAATTAGAAATGAAATATGATTAAAATTATTGAAGAATCAAGCATGTAATAACTTAATGCATGTCTTCATCAAATTAAAACGATGATTTCTTTTAACCTTAATGATATGTCTTGTCTTTAATTTGTTATTTTTCTTTCCATTGCTCTCATGGGTGAAATCATAAGTTACGGTGAAATATGTGTTATGATAGGAGAGGAACTAAGGTTTAAATGATTCGTCTAATTAATTTTGTATGTGTTGTTATAGTTTCACTCGATCCAAAATTGCATGATTGAGTCTTGAAAATAAAAATCATATTTATTAGAAAATAAAGAGTGTTATCTTTCAAATTGAATTATTTCGATATAATTCTAAATTAATTAAATTCCAAAATAAGTATCAGATAATACTTAATGAAAAATTTAAAGAAAATAAAATGTAGGAGCAGTTTCAAATTATAGTGATTTTAACTTTAGTTGTCATGAAATGATATCATTAGAAGTTTGTAATGAAGTCGTAATCATACACTTTCAACGTCCGATATTCTTCTAAAAAGTATTAATTAAATATTTCTTTAATATGTATTCTTCACTCAAATAATATTTAATTTATTTTTTCTATGATTATTGAATATCTCAATTCTGTCGAAGAAATTCAACAAAATAGCCTCGTAACTTGAGAAAAAGGATGCTTTCGTATCTTTTGATTATAGGAAAGCGGCATATAGGTAGAAACTGCTTATTATTATTAAGAATACATAACTCTGCAAATAAGTGGTAACACACTGTATAAAGTTTAAAACATGTTTGGTGCTAAAAGGTTAAAATATTTGTAAAAATGACTTTTAAATTTTATAATCTTAAATTAAAAGTATATCATATGTATAACATATCAAAAATATCACTCTAATCTTATAGTTTTAAGCATATAATCCTATAAAGATTATCATTAAAGATAAAACAGAAATATTGTTATTTAAACTTATAAAAGATAATCTTTAAACTAAAATAAAAGGTAGAGACATAAATTTAAACAGGGAAATGTCCCTTTTAGATTAATCATGTTAAAGTCAATTTTTTGTATTACAATGTGTTTTATCTGAATTACTTTTTGATTATTATAGCAAAATTTTGTTATTGATAACATTTAATATAACATAATATGAAAATTGATTTCTAAGAAAAACTAGTAAAATGTTATTATAGAAAATAATTATTACAACATAGGTGGCCAAAGAATTTTTATTGCTAATTAATAATTACTAGCTCTCCAACCCTAGTTGGAGGTGGGCATTTTTTTTTTCTTGAGACCATTTAATATATTATATGATGTTTTAGGGGTATTTTAAATTCATGCATCTAAGTATAGGGGTGTCTAGTAAGATGAAAATAATAACTTGCGTCAAATCTAAGAATATTTTAATCACTTCAGCTATAAATCAAATAATATTTTTCTCTTCGTAAAATGCAAGTTCCTTCCTTAACTATTTCGAAATTAAGTCCACTAATTAGTGGAAGTTAAGAAAAAAGCTCTATGAGCAATACTCATATCGATTGTCTTTTTTGTATCCTCCAAATCACTTCCCCTACCTCGAACCTCCACATAATATTTATCTACATTAGATATAAATATTTTTGAAGTGAATTTTTTCCAGACTTATCAAATAAGAAAATTATTTAGTTACTTTAGAGATATCTTTTATAAAAAAATATTTTTCTTCATAATAAACACAATAAAAAATATCGAAAGTCAACTAGTCACCCTATCTCCCTATCATCCATGTCTCAATCTTCTTGAAAGGATAGAACAAAGCTATCTCCCTTTTCAATAAATATAGGATTGAAAAATCATACTTACCATCCCTATTAAAGTTCTATCTAAAGTCATATCACTAATTTCCTTTCAAATATAAGCATCAAATATTTTTATTTTTAATTATATATAACGTAGAGAAAAAACGAAAATTAATTAAGAAATTATAAGTTGTGGAATCAAAATTTTAAAATTCAGACAATCCATTAATTAAAAAAACTAAGATTCTCCGTTTATTAGGGTATATTTTCTCACTAGTTAGAGTTATTTAGAAATTAGTATATTCGGGAATTAGATATTCTATTTTTAACCCCTAAAAATTAATAATTTATAGATTAACTCATACTACTTATTTTATTTATGTCAAATTGTAAAATAATAATCAATCACCATACTAGATGCACTATTTTTGAGAAAATGAAAAGGATATGTCATAGGGGGAAAAATCAGTTTTTTTTTATAATGGTTTGTAGCATATTTTACTATTTATTAATAAATTGTGATCGAGAAATTATTGCACGGCTTTGTCGCTATTTACTTGGAAATATTCAAAACAAATTACTCCATATTATATTTATTAAACAAAATAAAAAATATATATGAAATAGACAAATTAATGCAGAATGAAAGAGATGGTATTTCAAAAGCTTGTGATAATTTTTTTTTTATTTTTCTCCTATGGAGAAAAAAATCTATACATATAAAATAAAACTCATATTTTCCAAATGTAACAGGAGATTTCGAATTACTAAACATTGCAAAAAAAAAAAATCCAAAATATATATATATGAAATCAGATTTCGAATCTTACTTAAAACTTAAAATTTCACTCATAATTTCATAGAAAAAAACAGTCTTCGAATCTCGCTCTATATTTCAAATTTGGAATTCTATCACTATGTCACGTATAAAATCTGTAATTTCAAAGTATAGGTCCATAAACTTGTCTGCCTAACTGAAAATTTGTTATGGGCTTATTTCCTAAACAATTTTAAAAGCCCAAACGTTTTTGCTCCACTTTTTAAGGCCCGTTTAGTTTGCTACATGCAAACGGATACCGCGTACCATCATACAATAATAATATGAAAAGAATATAAGATCGCGTTAGCTCGAAGGTATCATTTTAATAGAATAAGTATCGTACGAGGGACGACGTATTATACTCGTAATCGTAATCATAAGAAAGTGGGCTTTTTAGTACTATGTAAGGTGTTTTAGTATTCCATAATAAGTCTCTTCATGGACTTTTGACAAAAAATAAAATGGTTGATCCATTTATAAACCTAGGCCCATGCACCCTAGTCCACTAGGATTTGAGAGTCCATTTTATTATTGTCTACCTACTTTGCAATAACTTTAAATATACGGTATCGTACAAGTTTCATACGACTGAAGTTCAGCAATTTCTATTTAAAGTCTAACAAAAATAACTGAACTTCGTTATATATGTATGAACTTCAAACAACAGGACGCATTAACTTTAAGTAAAAATGACTCAATTCATTTACACACTTCAACCATGTATATCTAAAATTAAGGCAAAAGTAATAGAATTTAACAACATACAACTAAAGTTCAATAAAAATGAGTTAACCTCAATCATGCGTTTGATGTTCTAACCGAAATGATTAACCCTAAGATATATAATAAATGTCGTATGTCTGAACAAATAAATTTAATTTTTTTACCTACTACAAATATGACTTAAATAATGGATCCCAATTCCCAAATTGACTATTTGTGCACTTCGGCCACCTATAATTTTATTTATAAGGAAAAAAAAAAAGAACTTTAGTAACTTAATTTATAAATAAATAAAGTCTCGTAAATTAGCTTTTGACCCTACAATTTCTTTATATTTTTCAAGTTTAAGCCATGATATTTTTATTAAAATTAAATTACAATAACTTTCGAGAAGCGAGTTATATTTAGTTTAATGTAGTTTTTTACAAATTCAATTTATTTCATGTTTTTTTTCACGAGATACTTAAAAAAGAGTTATTTTTTAAATTCAATTTATAATTTATCATAAGAAATCATTTTCTCTAAGAATAATAATTGTCAACATAAAATAAAAACACTACTCAAAATATATACATTTTCTTCTAAAATATATATATGTTAAGAAAAGGAAAAGAAAGAGTCAAAAAAAAATATACTGCGTACTCCTATTCTATCTATTAAAATTAATGTTTGACCATAAAGATTAACAATTTAATCACTCTTCAAATTACCCATAAAATTAACAAATTAATCACTCTTGTCCTTATCTTTAAAATTGATAATTACCCTTATTATCATGATTAATTGCCTTGTAAGGAAGTACTAATATTTTACAATTCAACTATAACTATTTATTGTTATTTTTAATTAATGCAAGAAATGATTAACTTTTGATCTTATCTCTAGCATGCCTAAATCTATTAAATGCCAAAATACACAAAATATGAAATATTTTATTATTATTATTATTAGGTGCACACTTTTCGTTGGGGGTAAGATTTGACTAAACGTGAGAAAGCACAAACTTTGAGTCCAAGATATTTATGATTTATTTTTTCTAATATAAAATTAATAACTTTCTTCGATTTTTGTAAATTAATGAATTAATTAATTAATAATAAGGTCTTGGGGCGTGAATATTAAAGAATCAAATCACATGGGGGAGGGCCTTAAAGTTTTATTAGATTCTGAATTTATAGCCTTTAATTATCTCATTGCAGCTTTATTATTTTCATGTTTATTTTTCATGGGGCAAAGAACAAAAAGAAAATTGATTTAAATAAAATTTCATTTTTTTTTTGACTTATTTAAGAAAGACTCATTTGATACACTATATGAAAGCATGTTTGAGTTACGATTACTAACGATTTCAACTTCATGTTTTTGAGTTGTGGAGAATAATTTAAATTGTGTCACGTATCTTAAATTTACTTTAAAAAGATATATTTAATATGCTATGAACTATTTAACGACATATTGAATCGCAATTACTAACGATTTTCAATTTCATATTTCTAAATTATAAAAAATAATTTAAATTGTGTCGATCTTATTAAATTCACGCTATCTGTAATTATCATTATAGTATGTGTGGCCAGCCCAAATGCTTTTATCAGATTTAAAGAATGTATTTACTCAATTAAATCACTTAAATATAATAAATATCTTAATTTGATATAAACAAGTATTTATCACAAAGGACACAAATTTGGGTCAACAGATTTTTAGAAATATATATTTTGAAGTGATATCACGGAAATTATATGTAGTATTAGTTGTTAATATGATTATATTATATAGTCTATTTTTTCATGTGACAACTTACAAATGTTTTTTTTTTATTCATTTCACCTTTTTTTTAATATACATATTCTATATTGTGATAAAAAAAATATTTATTTTACTTGAGTCGAGAATTTATTGAACTTTTACTATTATATCAACAGTTCAGGGCATAAACACCTTTTTCTATCATGCTCAGTCTAGTTTTATATATATATATATATATATATATTATTATTATTATTATTAATATATATTTAAAGATTTATAAGCATTAAGTGAGTTATTTTTTCATGATATAACTTATTTTATGTCTTTTGATTTATTAAATTGCAAATTGGATAACAAGTGGTCCCTATTGCACTCTAAGATTGACAACACAAATGAATTATTATTAGTTTAATAATATACTTGTCTATAGTATACTTGGACTTTCTTTCTTCTAAAGATAAAAAAGGCTATTTTTTTAAATTTTCTTTTTAGTAATAATTAATTTGTTGTTGGGACTATTGAATACTCTAATTTTATTATTTTATTTTTTGATGCACGTAGATGACCTACTGCTTTACCAAGACAATTCTTTTGGAACTCTAAATAAATTAAAGTTTTCAAATTTAATTTCTCTTTTGTATTTTAATAGTAAACTCATATTTGGCTGTCACATCAATGGCTTGATTAAATAATACAATAAAATAATTAAATTTGGTAAAATTAGATATTTTCCACCATGCTTATCACTAGGGAATCTGCTTCTTTTCATATTATTGCTTCTCCTTTACCTCTGTATATTTTCTATTTTCAATTCCTACCCCCACCCCCAAAACATAAAATAAAATAAAATAAAATAAATCTCCTTGTTTTGTCTTTTCCTTTTTGGTTGATAAAACATTTTTTATAATTATAATACTTAGTTAAAAGTATATTTTAACTTTTAATTAATTTATCTCTTTGGCTATTCATTTTTATAAATTTAATGAATTATTAAATACTGAATTATTTGATTGTCAAGGTGCTATGTTGGATTTGAAATATTATTCATGCTTGAGGGTAATATAATTCAAAAAATATTTTGAATATAATAAAGCAATTTACTTTGAGTACGGATAAGTCAATTGATAGGGTGTGTTAGGATTTTTCACCTAGGGGATGGATCGAAATGAAGAATTGATATAAAACGAAACATATCATTGGTCTAAAACTCTAAATGGTAGAAATAATAGAATATAGACCTAATCGTTTTGGTTGAATCGCTCGTTATTAAGAAGGCTCACATTAGAAAAGGGATGTGTAATTGATCTCCTTGTATGGATTTGGACAATCCTCATCCTATAAGTTAGTTTTTGGAGTTGAGTTAGACTAAGATTCATCTTTACATGATATTAAAGTCAGATCCATCCTAGTTCTTTATTTATCGATGTTGGGCCCCCATTGTCCACACTCCAGTTAACGAGGTCTGGGGGTGTGGGGGAGTATTAAAAAATTCCACATTGAAAAAAGAATGACTAAGTAGTCTTCTTATATAAACTTGAACAATCTTTACTCTATAAGCTAAATTTTGAGATTGAGTGCTACGACGGATCAAGGGGAGAAGGGGTCAACCAGAGAAATACAATACAATAGAAAAGTTTGCTCCGCCGTATCAGATCCTCAAATCAACCATGACTACCATTTGTTGTCTATTTTCATTCTTTTAATCCTTGGAAAAAATGAATCAAAAAAAATACTAACTTATACTTTTTCTAAATAGATGACGACTTATGTGGTGGTCAGCCTTCTGAGGAGGATCAAAACTATATATTTAAACATTAGACCTACACAATTTTATAAATTTAATGAATTATTAAATACTAAAAATGATTTTGTTGTCAAGTGCTATGTTGAATTTGTAATATTATTTATACCGGGTAATATGATTTCAAAAATAGTTTGAATATAATAAAGATAGAGTTTACGGATAAATCAGTTGACGGGGTTGTGTTAGGATTTTTCACTGAGAGGATGGATCGAAACGATTGTAATGGAGAATTGATACAAAAAGAAGCATGTCATTAGAATCAGGTTCATTTCAATTCTTTATTTACCGATGTTGGACACCCATATGATATTGTTCACGCTCCAGTTAACGAGGTTTGGGCATGCGGGAGAATGTTAAGAAGTCCAACACTGAAAAAAGGATGACCAACTAGTTTCCTTATATGGACTTAGACAATTCTCACTCTATAAGCTAGCTTTTTGGGATTGAGTTAAGCCGAAGATCTATCTTTACACTCCAATACAATGGATCAAGGGGAGAAGGGGTATTGAACTAGGGATGGACATTCAGAATTCTCAAATTTTGGGATCGATAATTCGGTAATTGATAGTTAGAAGTAGATATCAAATATCAAAATTTTAATTCGATTCCGTAATTTGGTAAGCGGTAATTTAAACTTCGATTTGATACAGTATTCAGTAATACCATATTGAAGTTGTAGCCGATTGTATTACAAAGTTAATACTATTTCTCCCATTATTTCTATTTTTCTATGTGGAGACACAATATAATAAAAAATCAAAAAGTAAGAAGACATCAAGAAAGACAAATTGATATCACTGAAAGACATGTATTAGGGTTGTTTATGTTTATTCTTTAACTTTCTCTTTGGACTTGTACTAATGAGAAATGGACATGTTGATATATGACCTTCATTAAATAAATATTGAATACCAAATAGTACTAATGTCTCATATCGACCCCAAATCCAAATAGCATGATCCTATAATTTAACTCCCGAATATCAAATTATCGAATAACAAAATATTAAAAAGTTTAATTTAATTTGATAATTCGATTTTCGCTATTTTACATCAAGCCCTATAATCAATCAGACAAATGCTAACACAATAGAAAAGTTTGCTCTGCGTGTCAGATCCTCGAATCAACCATACTACCATTTGCTGTCTATTTTCGTTTTTCCCTCCTCTGAAAAAATAATCAAAAAACGATACTAACTTATATTTTTTCTAAACAGATGACGACTTATGTGGTAGTCAACCTTTAGAGAAGGATCAAACTACATATTTTACTTAATTGGATATTAGAAATACACAATCTATTAAAGATAAATTTTACACAAATCTCATAGTGTTAAGAGCTAATTATATCATATTCCTATTCTTTTTTAAATTACAAAAAATCCTTAAATTTGGTGGAATTCGAATACATCCCATTGCGTCTCGATTTTGAATACATCGCTCAACATCACATTTCAATTTCGAATACCTCATTCAACGTCCGTGATACATCGCGTACGTCCCGGTATATTGCGTAAAGTGATGTATCCGACTAATACATCGCGTAAAGTGATGTATCCGACTAATACATTGCGTTAAGTGATTATCCGAATTCCGAAAATAGGAGAGAGTAGAAATTTTTATAATTTTTTCAAACAGTAGAATTTTTTAAAATATAATAAAATAAATTGTATATTTAGATAATTTTTCCATTAAATTTATCAATAATTGAAGATCAAAAGAGGAATTATCCATTCCTCCTTTTATGATGTGTGCAGATTTTATTTTATTTTCTTTTTCTATTTGGTTTAAGAAAAGTAAAATTGAAGATTTACATAAAGGGGCGTCTAGATAAAATAGGAGGGTTTTGCGATAACGACATTCAAAATAAATATTTACAATTTAATTTATATGAACTGCTAATATTGGTATAATTTAATTTGAATTTATTATATTGTAATAGATAGTTCTATTGTACGAGTTATCTTAATGAGGTGTGGGGTCTTACATTTGATATTTATTGGGCTTTTCTCTTGAGAAGCCTACAACAACTACTCCTCGAAAAATCATCCGCTTAGAAAAAAAATAATGAAGAAAATATAGTAGTTAAAAAATAATAATATTATCAGGTCTACAAGAAATTAAAGAAAGAATGACAATAATAAAATAGTGCGATAATTAAAACATTATAAATAATATATGATTAGAACTATAAAGGTACGACTAGTACTACGACAAACAATAACAAGTCTAAACCTCCGCAAGGCAAGACAATATTCTATTCATACTAGTCTTCTATCCTAATACATGATCTCCAGTACTCCTTCCTATTTAGAGTTATGTCCACGATAATATTAAGCTACATCATGTTCTATCTAATCAAGTCGTCTCCCTAATATTTTTTCGGCCTACCTTTACCTCTCCGCATACCCCTACAACCAAGCTCTCACACCTTCTCATTGAGGCGTTAACGCACCTCCTCTTTATATGCTCAAACCTTCTCAACCTCGTTTCCCTCCTCTTATATGTTACAGAAGTCACTCCCACCTAATTCAATTATACATTTTTTCAAAAGAAGACAAGTTACTATTTTGTATTTTTTGATAATTGTCTTTTAAATAATTTAAATAATATAAATATTCTTTTACACTCAACATATAGAATTGGTAGTTGAATGAATAAATTGGTTTTGTTAATTTTGACTATGCAGGTTTTACATTCATCCACATTATAAGTGCTTGTCAACAAATGAAAATCATGAGAATATTCTCAATTTGTTTTAATCAAGTTTGTCATGAAAAAAATGTGAAAGATTACCTATTATCATAAATTAATTTGTATTACCCATTTTTAAAATTATTATATATATGGATTTTTTCTTCTTTCGTCTAATCTTTAATTCTGAATTTCTATAAAAAAAAATTTATAGGTCTTTTGAGATAATTTTCTTCATATAATTTCGATTGATCATTCTTTTTTAAATACCTTCACTTATCATAATTTTACTCTATCTATTGATATATTTATAAGTTTATACATAACATACACAAATAACCTTCTCTCATTTTATCTTCAATACCCGCTACTTCGCACTTCGAAATTTCAATAAAATAATATTACATGATAAATTGAGCCCCTAAAATTGGAAAAGTAACTTATAATGCTAGGGAGTAATTAGGTAAAGAGTCAAAATTACAGGCCATAATTAGGTTTGATTTTATCTTCTTTTCAATTTAAATATCTTAATTACTTTTTCTTCCTTTTTTTTTTTTTTTTAAAGAAGGAATAATAATTATAAAAATGTATAAAGTATATAGTGTAGTGAGAAATAAGCAAACCCAATGTTTCTCGAATTTTGATTTTTTCAGTTATCCTATAATATTAAAATAGAGCCAAGAGGACTTTGTTTAGGGATTTGTACTTTTTTTTAAAAATAATTATTTCTATATTTTATTATTCAATAGAGTTTTGATGCAACTGACAAAGTTATTATCGAGTTTGAGTTATAAAAGGATTTCTTGTAAAAATGTTGAATAAAACTATGTAATGCAAATCACATATAATAATCCTTTTTAATTCGACCTTTTAAATTATAAAATTAATCTCCCGCAAAAATGTAGGATAAGATTATGTATAATAATTACGATACCTTTTTCAACTTAGAATATAGGGAAAACTTAGGTAAGTACTATATTTTTAAATTTTTATTACCAATAAATAATTGAATTAAAGCATTATTTTATTGCAGGATTTTAAGCTTTAACAGCACATCATACGTTGACTGGCTTTTTGTTGTTTGAATATTTTCACCGGTTTTATTTATTTGTGTATTAATAATATTTAAAGTCGCTTTTACCCCCCAAATTATTTTCTTTTTTCATTTATGTCCATATCAATTGTCATTTTCTTTTCTCACACTTTTATTTTTCTTCCTTTAAAATTCCCATCTCTTATATCAGCTACTATATACCTAAATTTACTGACTCGACTAATTAGTATGTTCATTTTCAAAGAAAAACGCTCTCTATCAAGAGCTTTTGTCCATTTACAAAGCTCAAACCTAATTTTTAAAATTAAGATGGGAAGAATTATATTTATTCATTACTTAATATATATTTTTAAAAAGATTTTTATTTTTTACATTAAAAAATGAAAATAACACCCAAAAAATCTAAGTAGGGTTGTTATCTTTTATTTAAATCGTGAAGGTCTACGTTATCTTTTAAATAACTTATCATCAAGTTTAATACTTCTACCCAAATATATAATTATTTATTTATAAAATATGTTTTACTACTTAGAAGTACATTTATTTTTATTTTATGATTTTTAATCCTATATCAATTGGAACTCTCAACTAATTTAAATTTGTGTCACATAAAGTCAATTTAAGAGAGAAGCTGTCAATAACATTTATCCTTATTAAACTAATTTTTAATCAACTAATTTTCTTTTAGTCCTAATCTACTGTTATTGTTTTTGCTCCATCATTTTTAAAATATGCTAATAAGATAATTATATCATTTTAAAACTTTTACGATGAACATTAAACCTGTTTTATTTTTAGAATAAATTTTAAATACATACTAATTAATCTAAAATAATCTCTTTTGTAACGGAAGAAAAAAAAGGTATAGTCTAAGGAATCATTTTTATGGTTAAAGGGATTGGATTTTTTTTTTTTGGCCAAAAAGCATACGTTTTTATTTTAATTTTTGGTATTTCTAATTGAGAAAGAAAATAAAATACTTTCTTTTTCCACATAAATTATAACGTTTCCCGGAATTTTATGATATAATATAGACAAATTATTGACAACTAAGTCAAAAAGATACAAAAAGATATCACAGAAATTCTAACTTTAAAACTTATCAAATCACAAATGAATTTAATTAAAATATTCTAATAATGAGTGAATATGATAACAAATAAAATATTTTCTTTAAAAAAACATATCCTTCTATAGTCCTATTTACGGAAAATTAATAAGATTTGATAATTACAATTCATAAATCATAAATCTCCAAATATGAAAACAAAATATTGTCATTTATCTATATAAAAAAAAAAGGTTCAAAACTACCCTTTTAACTATACTAAATAGAATAATTTCACACCCATTAAAAATAGTGTTAAATCTTTTTTCTTTCATGTGTTTGGACCACACTTAGTAGAAATAAGATTTACTTACGCATAACTCCTTAAACCTTATTTGTGAGACCAAATTGAATATGTTGTTATTACAACTATGTCTGAACATATAGCTTTTTTCAAATGCTAAATACGTTAACTGATAATTAATTAATCTTTGACCTGTTAATCGAAAATGACAAAAGGCAAGTCATACATGTTCGCGTAAAACAACACATAGCTTTTCTCAGATGTTAAATAAATAACTGTCGATTAATTATCTTTGACCTGTTAATCAAAAAGAACAAAGGCAAAAGTCATAGTAGAAATTTACTCATTTCCGCGTAAAACAACATATAACTTTGTTCAAATGCTAAATACATCAACTGAGGATTAATTAATCCTTGACCCCGTTAATCGAAAAGGACAAAGGCAAGTCATAATATAAACTTACTCAAGTCCGCGTAAAACAATAGATACATAACACGTGTTTGCATATAAATTTTACATTTTGACTTCATTTAAACCTCTGGTATTTACCACTCGTAACGATACTTCTCGAGAACAAATTTGAGACCAATTTTTAACGAAGGGTAAAATTACTTTTTTCCGCATAGTTTAAGGACAATTTCGACCTTGTTTCGTTTATCTACAAGGGTAATATAGGAACATAAAAAGTAAACCTAGGGTTTTTTTTGTCATTTCATTATCTATTAAATAAACACTTTTGGTGTAATAGAGTCCAGACAAAAGGCAAATATTATATTTATATATTATATATAATATATAATATACATATATATCAGTTTATTTTATTTTATATTTTTATCTTTCACTTTTGTTTTTCTATTTTTTCACTCCATTAATGGAGGGAAGCTCAAACTTTACAAACTCCAAAAACACAATTTTTTTTTAACTGAAAATCAGATATCAGTACTAATCTGAAAACCCCCCTTTTTTTTTTCTTTGTGGCGCCATTTGTTCACCAACCCTTTTCAATTTGAACTTCATTCTTGATAGTACTCTGTTTTTTTTTTTTTGTAGATGATGGAAATGGAAGATAAAGAGAGTACAGAATCTGGGTCACTAGGGGTTAACTCGGAGTATGATTCACCGCCACCACCACCGGCGGCACCAGTGGTGGCAGCAGCAGTAGCAGGAGCAAATGGGAGTTTTAACAGTGGGGGTGGTGGGGTAATGGTACCCCAAGTGATGAATATGAGTTTAGGAGGGACTGGGGGTGGAGGGGTGGCGGGTAGTGGGGGTAATGGGGTAGTGGGTAGTGGTGACAAAAAGAAAAGAGGAAGACCAAGAAAATATGATGCTGATGGAAATTTAACACCTCAATATATAAAAGCTGCTGCTGCAGCAGCTGCTAAAGCAGCAGCTGCAGTAGGAAGTGGTGGTGTCGTCGGCGGAGCTGTCACTTCACCTGGTGGTGGTGGAGTGACATCGCCGCCGACTGGTTTTACTATAACGTCGCCGGTGCTTTCTTCCGGTGGCTTTTCTTCATCTAAAAGAGGACGTGGAAGGCCTACTGGTGCTGGTAACTTGCAATTAATTGCTTCTTTGGGTAAGTCTAAAAATCCCCAAAAAAATAAAACAAACAAACTTTGTTTAGCTCTGTGTTTTTTTGGGGGTTCATGGAGATTTTGCATAAAGATCTGTTAAAAAAATTTTGGGGGTAGGGGTAGGGGTAGGGGTAGGGAAGCGAAAATGGGGAGGCGATTACAAGGTGGGAAATCGAACTAACAATTGAGCTACTAAAATTCCCCGGTAGAAATTTTTTCTTATGTTTGTGTTATTGTTTCATTATTTTCTTTGGCCTTTTTGGGTATTTTTTTAAAAATTGTTTTGTTGATTAGAAGGGAGAAGAACCCTAGAATTTCTAAAAAAAATTATATATTTTTTGGGGTAAATCTGAAATGAGCAGGCAAAAAGATCCAATATTTGGTTTTGTTTGCTTTAGTTTGTTTTACCTAATGTATTTATGGTGATGTTGAGTGTTTGCTTTTTGGTCTATGAAGGTGAACTGTTTGCTCACACTGCTGGAGGTGATTTTATGCCTCATGTAGTTACTGTTCATACTGGAGAGGTAAAAAAATTTCATGGTTATTTTTTCTGTTTTTCAGATCTGAGATGTTTGTTTACTTTTGATTTTCTTGAAAAGATTGAGAATTGTACTCTGGTGTGTTATGTAGGATGTGGCAGGAAAGGTTTATTCTTTTGTGCAGAAGGGTTCAAGAGGGATCTGTGTTCTGTCTGCAAATGGTGCTGTTTCGAATGTTACGATTCGTCAGCCTGGTTCTTCTGGAGGTCTCTTGACATATGAGGCATGATTCTTGTTTTCATTCATTTCTCCTAATCTTGTGTTTTGTACTCCGTCGTTTTGATTTGTTTGTCTCATTTCGACTTGGTAGAGATTTTAAGAAAGTAAAGATAGGTAGAATGTACAAAAACGTTTTTTAATCTTTGGTCTTAAACATCCGATGTGAAAAAGTTGGGAACTGAAGAGTTGTTAAAAAAGGAAAAAGACATTCTTTTTGAAACGGACTAAAAAAGTAAAAACGGACAAATTGAAACAAATAGAGGTACTTGTTATCTTTTTCAAGATTGCATCAGCTTTTACTGGATTTTAGTTACCTGGGGTTCTTCTGTTATTATTGTTGCCCTACCTCAACCAACCTACCTGAAAAAACAGAGAAAAATAATTTGGAAAATTGTCATGATCAAGAATCTAATGATTTGGAGGATGGATTCTCTGCAGGATACGGCCCCTCCCCTTCCGAGGTGCATTCGAGTTGGTCTAGAAAACACTGTTATAACTATTAAAAAAGCAGTATTAGTGGCAAGGGCACAACATGTGATGTGTGGGTTAGGTGAATGTCTTGAGTTCGAATCTTGATGTAGACAAAAGTCTGGTATTTAAGTGGGGAAGGGGAGAGAGGCAGGCTGATCATCCAAAAAATCAGATAAATAAACTTCCTCGAAGAGTTGTATTACTACCGTTAAAAAGGAAATTTGACTAAATCACTCCCTTAGGGCTTAGTGTACTTGCTAACCTTGATTTAGTGCTTCATTTACATGTGCATAGAAAGATTAGCTTATTACTAAAATCTACTCCAAAGTTAGTACTAAATCGCTTTGTAGAAGAATGATAATTACTGTCCGAATCATTGTATTAATGGAACTCTGGTTGAAGCCTGAATCCTATGTTGCTTTTACATGGTTGGACTTTTAAAGTAGCAAAGTTTACCAGGAGTTCCTGTGCTTATTAATAAAAGCACAATAATGACGAGGAAATTCAAGTCTGCTACTGCATGTGCAATGAATCTTTAACTGATAATCGTCACTTCTCTTATTTGTTCTAGTAATTTATTTTAAACGGGATTAAGTTAATTTACTTTGTATGAGTTCAAATCTCCTGTATATGCTATTTCTGTGTTCATTCTGAAGGACTTTGCTTATGTTACAGTACAAAGCATAAATCAGTTTCTTGTTTTCAGTAGTTGTGTTAAAATGTTCTTCTTGTTTTACAACAACTGTTTTGACTTGGACCCATCGTACTGAAATTCAAATTTAGAATCACAAAACACGTATCACCAGAATTGTCGTAAGCACCCAGATTTTTGCTCAGCATAGCATCACGTAATGTTTGGAAGGCTTAGGATCAGATAGAGTTGACACTTGACACTACATGTCTCGATGAAAATGGTTATAAGATGCCCTATAATCGTCTCACTTTGATGAGGCTGTTTCAGTTTTTTTTAAGAAATCAATGCTCCCCAACTCTTTTCAGCAAGAAAAATGTTGTTTCAGTCTAGAAAGGAAAAGTAGGCCTGTTTTTTTTTTGGTTCACCGATATGCTTTCTACTATAATTATATTGCCTTAGAATCTCACTCTCCATCTTTTTATTAGATCAGCTTTCATGTACTTTTTGTTTCAGAATTTGTTTTATCGCGTCTAAGTAAATTGAAGTGTATCACCTTCCATATCCTGAAAATTCATGTTAAGTTACTCTGACAATGCAGGGCCGCTTTGAGATCTTAGCGTTGACAGGGTCATACACTGTTTCTGATAACGGTGGCATGAAAACTAGGTCTGGTGGATTGAGTGTTTCTCTAGCTGGCCCAGATGGGCGTGTTATTGGTGGTGGTATTGCTGGTTCGCTTACGGCTGCAAGCCCCATCCAAGTAAGTCCTTTTATGTGTTTATATATACTAAATTTTGCTTGTTCCCTATCCAAGTAAGTCCTAGTTAGCCTCGCTTGTCGAGTGTACATCTCTGTTCTACCGGTGAGATGGGGATGTGACAGAATCATTTGTCTGCAATTTCAAAAATGTTTTACAACACATAACACGTATTACAACTTATAAAAAGAAGAAGAAGAAGAAATGTTAGTCCGAGATATGGTCATATCGCGTTCGATAGATCCTAAAGGCTGCTATGACTAATGATGCTGCTAGTTGGAAATTCAGAACAAAATTGTTTAACAAAGTATCTATATTTCTCGATAAGTAGTCTACCTCCATTGCTTAACTGAAGATGACTGACCTCTTTACGAGCTAAGTTGGTGAATCGGAAAATGATGGAACGTGTATCATCTGCGTAGGCCAAATATCCTCTCCGATTGCTATGTATACCTCATTCACAGCCAACATCGTTACTTGTTATTGAACGTAATTTCTTCTTATATTTGCTAGATGGTGGTTGGAAGTTTCATGCCAAACGCTTTTAAAACACACAACAAAAGGAAGCATCATCAGATCGAACCAAGAATGGCTCCAGTCATCCACAGCTCTCCGGACCCTGTTTCAATGATAAGACCTGTCTCACAAGCACCACCGACGAGCAACATTACTCTGACTCAGACATCTCAAATACCAATCCACAACCACGGTGAAGCTGACAACAGCACGAGCAACAAAGATATGCCGAATTCCACCTCTACAGACACTTCTGACTGTAACGGATCTGAACCAACATTCGAGCAGAGATCATATCCAGATATTAACGTGTCTATACCTATGGAGTAAAGTAAAGCTCGACGAATCGAACCAAGACTTGACTATAGTTCTTTTCTGCTTAGCTGATTCCTTGTTTTGCTCGCTTCTCTGTGCTGATTGTAATTTTGAGGAATCATTAGGACTGCTTTATTAGAAACTTTTTAAGTATTATGCTGACATGACTAGAAAAAGGGCTAATATATCTTTTGTTTTTCTGCTTGTTGTAATGTTTTTATGGATATTATAATTTAGAAAGAGATGTTGACAAAGGAAACTGTGATTCATTATTATGTTGTCTTTTGGGCCCTATTTTTGGTATAATAACCATGCACGTAGCACTTATGAACGATAGTGTTATACGGAAGAAATCAATTGTCGACACTAATACAATTAGATTAGCTTGTCATATAGTTTTGTGATGAAAATATCCCTCTTAGAGTATCAGTCGATACGAATAAGAGTAACTCTGTAAATGGTCATTTGTGTATTTTCAATGTACTCAACATATAGAGAAATGCTTAGAGTTGAACATAGTAAAATAAGTACATATTTGAGTTTATTCGATCCGATATGATGAGATTGAAAAATACTTAGAGTTATTTACTATAGTACTTAATATCATTGATATTGTGAAATTAAGTACTAAAACAGTAACATAATAATAATATTCCATATAGTTTCTACAAAATCTCAATAATGACTAAACTTAAGAAACTTCTTTTTTTATGCCAACAAAACGTATAATAATCTTAGCATAGTAATTCCAATCAGGATGACAAGTTGTTATGGCAGGTTGTCCAATCAAGGAATGTTCTTTAACGTACGTGGGAACATCATTTGCATCAACAAGATCATCTAGAAACTTCTGTAAATCACCCTTAGGACCTACATAAACAAATCAAATCGAACTTACTATATACATTGACAGTGAAAAAAAAGAGAGTACATTGATCAATCTATTATGATTAACCTACGATTATGAGTGTGTTTGATATGAATAAAAATGATGGTTCAAATATATTGAAATTTGATTCCCTTACTCTTTCTAAATACATCGTTTTCGTGATTATAAGAAATTCATTTCCTAGATAAAATATTTTCCAAGATACTTTGACCTATTTCAAAAGAAAATTTAAATTTGATATTTAATTTTTCCACCATTATACTAAACACACCCTTAATGTATATCAATTAGTGTATATCAAGGATTTATTAGTATATAAACAATTTGTTACCAAGAAATGTGTCTTTGCCATTTCCAACTTTGAAAATTGGAGGAAAAATCGCAGTATTAGGCTGCAAATAAAATCAAACAAGAAATATAAATTAGTCTCAATAAAACAATTTCTTCTATATAATATATGTACGAGTTTAAATAATATACATCATCAGTATAAAATAAATTACGAAAACCTTACAGGATTTATTAGAGCAGTATGTGGCTCATCATCAATCATAAGTGTGTTGGATTCTGAAAATTTTCCACCACGAAAAGGAAGAAGATTATACTTATTTTCCCATATTTTTTTCATTTGCTTCAAGAATATGGGCTTTTCTTTTTTCTCCAAGCACTTAAATCCACTATCAATACATTTTTCTTGATCCTACAAAAAAAAAATATTTGATTTGTTACTATTTTTTTGAAAAATATTAGAACAGTTCGATAAAACTTTTCGAATTAACTTCTCATTGATATATCATCAATCATCATCACTAATAGGGGCAAAACTTTTATAATTAAGTATATAGTCTCTTTTAACAAATTTAACCTCAATAATTAAGCAAAATTAGTTCTTAATTAGCTAGATTAAAATAAAGATACTTACCCATACAAATAACAATTTTCTTCGAAGACCAACCATGATGTTGTCTAAAATAGCATCCATGTTTCTCCTTTAAAAAAACAAAAACATATGGACAAAAGCAAACTATAATAAAAAGTCAATATAATCCCATTATTGAGATTTAAAGAGAGTAGGATTTACATAAACATTACTGATAAACCCTCGACTCAATCAAAAACATTTAAGCAAATATAATTAGGGAAATACTAACTCCATGGCAGAAGACCATATCCCAACTTCAAATCTTTCAAGGCAAAACTTCAAGAATTGGTCACAAAAAGGCCTCTTGAAAACTGCATTGAAGTAGACATCATATAACATAAATTGAACAAACAAAACAAAACAAAAAAGTTATGAAGAAATCTTATTTTATGTCATAGTAGATTACAACCTTATTCAACATGTTACTAATCATACCACTTTATTATTATGGAGATATACACAAAATCCTGGATCAACCAATCAAAGTTGGCTTCATTATTATGTATTGAACAGAAGCAAAAACATCATTAATAAAATTGATCAAACAACAATAATGTCAAAGCAAATTCAGTAGCTACTTGTACTAAAGAAAAAACTATGTAGTACTTACCATTATTCCACTAAACAATAAATTAGTATAATCCCCTCCCTCTCAAATCTCAATTATGTGTCATAGTTCAGATTTGAAGAATCAAATTCTAAATTTTACACATAAATGCAAACACAATAACATAAGACATATTAATTAATAATTCAAAATATTATTTCGAGTCTCTGTAATTCAAATAACATCACATAAATTGAGACAAACCTGTAAAATTTCCACAAACCAAATCCGGTTTATAGCTTTGAACACTGAACCGGTTTTGTCGGTGAACCCTATGAACCAATAAACCGCCAAGATTAAGCACAAGGAGTTTCTTTTTTGGACCAAGGTTCAACCTATCTAGCGGAAGGTACAACTCTAATTTTCCACTAATTTTATTTTTATCACCTTCATCATCACTATAATTATCATTATAAGAAATTACATTCTTCAATTTCAAGTTGGGAATTTTTTGTGCCATTGTTGAATTTAGAAGAAAATAAAAAGACTTTATAAGTGATAGTTTGTTGGAAAATAAACCTTGGTGATTTTATATTTATAGTGATATTATGGTTTATTTAATTAATAATAGAGGAAATTAAACCCTTCAAATTCTTTAATTAAATTAAGGAGTCTTTTCAATTTTCGAGGAGCAAGAGTTTATCAAGGGGTCGGATGGCTTTTCTTTTACTCTTTGTCTCAAATTATCTGTCTTGTTTTTCTTTTACACGTTTAATTATTAGAGATTTTGACAGTCTTTTTATTAAGATTCCACAAAATATATGATTATTATAATATATACCCTTTGTTAAAATATAGTTTGTACTCATTAATAAAAATATTTATCTCTTTATGTGTCATCAGTCCATATATAATTGAAGATTTTAGTAGACTTTTAAGAACAATTCCTACTAAAAGTGAAAAGGGAGACTAACAATTAATCCTATCTTTAACTTCTAAAATAAAAAAAATATTTTGATAGTATTATTTTCATAAACAACGACAAATAATTTGAAACAACCGTAATAAACAAATAAATTAAAAGCACTCAATGAATGGAATATATAATCGTACTCTTGTTCTTTTATATTACTTGACCCGTTTTGAAAAGACATACTTTTTAATAAAATTTTAATTAGAGGTGTTTTTACCAAACTAGCTAACCTTATATTTTTAAAAGAAAATTAAATTGGTAGTAGGGGAAGGGGAAATGGAGTAGGTAGACTGTTAGGTGGAAAATCGAATTCTCACCAACAAAGTAAAAGTTTATGTAGTAGACAAACAACTGAATTGCTAAGAATATTCTTCAAACTTTATTAGTGATATTTTGAAATACTAATTATCTAATACAAAACTCTTCTGATTTATTAAAATGAACAAGTAAAAAGAAACGAAGGGATATATAATAAATATGAAACATAGGAAAAAGCATAAAAGACCATAGACAATATGAACATAGATAATAGAAACATTATCAAAACATAGTAATATCATTAACAACCCATAGACAAATAAAGTCCCAAAAGACTTGCAACATGCAAAAAAAACATAAAACCACACCAAAACATCATTAGTACACAATTACTAAGAAAAGATTTACTTAATGTTCTGGGAAAAACCATTAAGCTTCTTCATAGAACATAATACTAGTAATTAAACTCCTTAATCAGAGTACTCAGATTCGTAATCAGAACAGCCAAAGCTAGGATCTTCCGCAGCGCGAATTATCTTAGCATAATAATCCCAATCCTTATGAGTATTTGTTATCGCAGGTTCTCCAAATTGATGTCCTTTAACGTATGTTGGAACATCATCAGCATCAACTAGTCCCTCAAGAAACTCATGCATTTCACCCTTAGCATCTAACAAAAAAATGAAAACAATAGATTTTTATCGAGTTATCTTATCAGGCTTGATAGAAACTTTATCATCAATGCATAAAACTTGGAAATTTTGAACATGACCGTAGTAATTTGAAATTCCGCTAGACTATATAAGATTCGTGAACTCAATTATCGGACACCATCTGTTGCACTAACTTGGCCAGATACAAAATTGAAATTCAATTATTCATGAATATCAAGGACAAGTTTGTTACCTAGAAATGTGTCTCTCTTATTTTTAACTTTGTAAGCAGGAGGAAAAACAGCAGTATTAGGCTGCAAATCAAACAACAATTCACAATTAGTCTCACTAATCATCTTGTTAATTAATAAATTAATGAAAAATAATTAAAACTTACAGCGTTTAGTAGAGCAACATGGGGTTCATCATCAATTAAAAGTGTGTTAGATTCTGAAAATCTTCCACCATAATAATTATTTTCCCATATTTTCTTCAATTGCTTCAAAAATATTGGCTTATTTTGCTTCTCCACAGTTGGAAAACCACTATCAATACATTTTTCTTGATCCTAAAAAAAATAAAAAAATTCAAGAATAATATAATTTTAATTTAATTAACTAAACTAAATTAAATAAAAAATGGCTTACCCATACAAATACCAATTTTTTTCGAAGGCCAATCATGATGTTGTCTAAAATTGGTTCCACGTTTCGACTATCACATGGACAAAAGAAAAGTTAAAAAGTAACAATAATTAAATTAATTAATCAATTCAATTCACTAATTAAAAAAAATTTATATTAATTTAATTAATACTAACTCCATAGCAGAGGACCATAGTCCAACTTCAAATCTTTCAAGGCAAAACTTCATAAATTGATCACAATAAGGTCTCTTGAAGACTGTTTTAATACAAAAAAAACAAAAAAAATTATAATTATGTTTAACTTATAACATAATAAAAAAAATTAAACTTTGTGATTTGAAACTTATCATCAACATTTTTATGCCTAATAAAAAATAAAAACTTAACAAAATGTCTCGGGTTCAAATTTGAGATAGAAAATAATCCATAGATCTTGAACAACGTGACTCAAAATAACATCAGATCGAAAATTATAAAGTTTAATTTTTTATTTCTATCCAAATACGATTACTAAACATCAAATCCGAAATAATTAAAACATATGCACATGTAAACATACAAACCTAGGAAATTGCCGTGAGCAAGGTCCGGGGTGTATCTCCGCACCGCAGACTCGTTGCGGCGATGCACCCTATCGACTAATAGCCCACCAAGATTAAGCACAAGAAGTTTTTTTTTAGGACCAAGGTTTAATTTCTCTAAAGAAAGGTCCAATTCTAAATTTTTAGTAACTTTTTCATCTTCATGATCAATATTATCATCATCAGAATCAACCACAACATTTTTCAACTTTAGATTACTTGCCATACTTGAAATTAATTAGAAGAAAGTTTAATAGATAAAAGACTACTTTGATAAAACTATGGTGATCCTATATATATAGTGGGATTTTTAAAAAAAGGTCTATTAATTAATGGTAAAAAAAACCTTTAAAATTATGTATAATTAAAAGATAGTGCCTTCCACTTTCCAAGCAAGATTTTTGGTAAGTTGTACTCTCATTTAATCTATAAGTAAAATTAAATGTTTACTCAATTGTTTAGCGAGTTTAAATTTATCATAAGATTTTAAATTTAAATTTCAAACAGTACATTTCATTTTGATAATACTAGCATTAACACATTAAATTTCATCAAAACTCCAAAGTTATGTATGCTTAAGTTGGGTCAGTGACCCCAAGAAAGTTCCCGTGTTGCATTCCTCGTTTATATCCTTTCGAATAAGGTCCATTTTTTTTTTCATGAACCGAGGGTTCAAAAATAGTTTGTTTATCTCTAAAGTGAAAGTACACTCTAAGAATATTCTACTCTGTCCAGATTCATTTTGTGGGAAATAAAATTATACTGAATATTTTATTGTTAGTACAAATCAAGTAAAGAAAGATCAACTTATCAACAGTGATTTCTAGAAAATAGTTATCATAAATTATTTATTATTTTAGAAATTTAAAATAAAATAAATTATTATTTTCTATTTTATTCTAAATAAATTTTTTCTTGAAAACTACAAATTCCTTAATTATGAGGCGATATTACTTATGTTCAAGTACCAACAAAGATTGGGTCAACATTGTTATCTTAAACATACTTGATACTTCATCATGTTTTTACACAAATGCAATTTTAATTACAGTTGTACACTCAACACAATATTTTGAATGGGAGTAATTAAAATAAAAAAATCGACCCATTTAATATTAGATTATGCTTCGACTCATTTGTTTGAAAACAAATTATTAAAAAAAATACTAAATAATTCTTTATTTTTCGTTCCATATTTATGTTCGAGCCTAATTATATCCGGTTTTGCACCGAAAAGTCCCACAAGGAGGTAAAGAGTTGCTCTATAACAAAGAAAACTTTATAACTAGGGAAACTCAAATCTGAAATCTCTATAAAAATGAAGGACTTATTTAAATAATTCATCATTAAACAATAAAAAACTTTATAACTAGGGAAACTCAAATCTGAAATCTCTATAAAAATGAAGGACTTATTTAAATAATTCATCATTAAACAATAAAATAAAATATTACAACTGTAATTAAACTTGCATATAAAATTCTCTTTTTTTACTTTTTTTTTTTTTTTTTTTACTTTTAGCAGAAAATTAGTGGAGTTGGAGACTTGGTAATTAAACTTGCATATAAAATTCCCTTCTTCTTTTTTAAACTTTTAGTTAGAAAATTAGTGGAGTTGGAGACTTGGAGTCACATAAAGAAAATTAGTGGAGTTTACTTTCACATACAACTCTTTATTGTTTTAATTATTGCATCTAGCAAAAGTTACTTTATTTAATGGAGTCAAATATAAGCTTCGTCAAATAATAATTATTCACTATACTAATTACTCCATCTAATCTAATAATATTTGTTTAATTTAGAAAATTAAAAGATAATTTATCTTTTATGTCTATTTATCCTTATTATTAAATACTATTGATCATCTAAAATATTTTTCAAAATATTAAATTTAATAAAGTCAAATAATAATATAATAATATTATCTCTATTATTTATTTGTTTTAAAGGGGTGCGTCGGCAGGGCCGGCTCTATGCATACTTAAATAAGGCATTGGCCTTAGGCCCCCAATTTTAGGGGGCCTCAATTTTTTACCAAGAACAAATTAATTAATTTTTTATAGAAAAAACATTAATTATTTATGATAAAAAGTATATATTTAAAATTATTATTTTATTCTCTTCAATCCCATTCAAATAGAAGAAATCAAGAAAATATTGTTTTATTTTCTTACTGTCTCTCCACTAATACTCACATTATTTTATTCTTTTTAACTCCTTTTACACTCTCTTCTTTAAATTGTTGATAAGTTAGAGTAATATTCTGTCAAAAATATCAATTAATAGTCGAAAAGTGTTGAACAAAGTAAATTGTAAATTCTTTTTCCATTTCTTATTAGATTTTCAAGCATTACAACAATCATAGTAAAATGTGGGGTAACCAAATTATCAACTTCATCAAAGCTATGATTCTAACTCTTATATTTATTTGAAATTTGTCAACTTATTACTTATAGAACTATGTTAACAATTCATATAAGTAAAATAATATTTTTCAACGCTGAATTGATAAAATCTTATTTAAAATTAATAATTGAAAAAGAAACCGAATAGATCATTTATATATAAAAAAAATATTAAGTAATACTTTGTATTTAAAAATGTAAGAAAAATAATTTTTCAATAAATGCATGTGAAGTTTATCTAGATTTTAGGCCTCTAATTAAGATTTCGCTTTAGGCCTCCGATAACGTTGAGCCGCCCCTGTGCGTCGGTCAATAGTGGACACCTATTATTGCAAAGAGGAAGGGAAGTATATAATTTTTAAATGAAAAGTAGTTGATATAGCAATTTAAATAATTGAAAATACTAGCCTATCTTTTTCTTTTTTTGATTGATTGCATTTTTTACTACTCCAGTGTTTTGAATTAATAACTTTTTCTTATTTCAAAAAGTTATTTTATTTTATTTTTTTATAAGTAGAAAAATAGTCACTCATAATTTAATAATTATTTCTTCAAAAACTAAAATGAAGTTTCAGTAAAAATCCAGAAACTTTTTTTTTTCTTCTTAATTTCTCTACAATTTTCCAGAAAACTCCCACGTAAAGTTCCTAACAGAACCTTGTAGCATTTCCAGCACCTTCTAATTTCTAATCAACACTATTATAAATAACCAATTTACCCTCCCACTTTCTCCATCTTCACTGGAAAAACTCAAATCTACTCGCAAAGAGTCAAAAAATTCAATCAATTCAACAAAAAAAACATGAAGCCAGTGGTAGAGGAAACCAACAATGGCAAAGTTACAATCAAAACAGATTGCAGAGCAAACGAAGAAGGACGAAAACACATCGAAAAACTCGAACTCGATACTAAAAACGTCGATACTGTTAAGTACGTTGAGAAAAAGTTGACGGAAAAAGGGGTGCAGAGATTGGAACGGCATCCATCGGATGGGTTGCCGTTAAAGCATGATCCGAAGAAGGGATACGGAGGTAAGTATACGTGGGAAGGACCTGATAAGGATAAGGAATTGGATCTGGTGGTGGCTCCGGCGTTGGATGAGAAAGATCCGAATTATGTGAATGAAGAAACAGAGGAAGAGGAAGAAGGAGGAGTTATTGTGGGTGAAATTGAAGTAGCAAAATTGGCTGAAGAAGGTGTTGCTAGAATTGAAGTTGATCCTAATTTGAAAATTGATTAATGATAGTTTCATGTTGTGATTTGGGGGAAAAAATGTTCAATTTGTGTTTGTTAATTACTTGTATTTAGATGATAATGGTGATGTAATAATAATAAGTGAAGTTTTTCTGGTAACTTTTTTAAAGTAGTCATTGAGTTTCAAATTTCACAATATTTTTATAATTTTTTTTTAAATTTGATTATTTTATATTTGTACGTAATAAAAGAAAAATAATTTTATTAATTAATAATATATTATAACAGAACAAATATAAAACTTAACAAAAATTATAATATATATTTTATTTTATTTTATTTTGTTATTTCTATCACATTAAAGAAAAAAATTGACATTGAGTTTACAATCTGTGCTTTTGTTTGCTATCTGAAGCCAAGTCATTGACGAGCTTCAAAGGACATTTCAAGCCTCAATGACTTGCTTCAAAGGACATTTCAAGCCTCAATCTTGCTTCAAAGGACATTTCAAGCCTCTCCACTTCGATTTGTTTGCTTTTTCCTTTCTCACTCGGAAAGAAAGAAGAAAGTCTTGCTTTGCTTTCTTTCTTCTTCGCTAATTGAAAGGTAGACTCCTTCCGGAGAAAATAGCCAACCCAATATATTTAAGATGGGTTATTTATTTTAACTTTTTATGGAACATCCAAAAAATCCTACATGACTTTTTTTCTAAGTAAACATAAAAAAAAATCAATAAAAAAAAGTATAAATTCATAGTAAAATTGGTTGAGTTGATGTAGTAGACAATAATTCATAGTAAGATTGATTTCTTTCCCAGCATTTCTCATCGAGTTCCACTAAATTTATCTAATATAAATGTATAATTTACATTTTTTATATAATTTTTATAAGTTATAACGTAAATCAAATTCACTTAGTTATGCGTTTAAATGATAGCAACTGCAAATTCAATCCGAAGATTCCCAAAAATCAACTCTTATAAAATAAATTGTATTTTTACTTTGAGCCTGCATTGGAGTCCCGACTAAATTTAAATCGCGTACTTGTAACAATCGGTTTTCGTCGTTATAGAAAAGCCAATGGATAAAAATTTTAAACCGAAAATTTTTTTCGTAGTAATTTGGAATTTCCCAACCTAATCCAGATATGGGCGAAATCGAAGTCATTAAAGTCTACGGAAATCTGGTAGCAATTGGGCATTTTAATTATGATTTTGATTACATGAATAGGTAGCTAAGACGTTAAGTAACTCGTACGACTTAACGAAATTGAATTCGGGTGAGTAGAATTCCCGAAACTGATCTTAGCTAAGACGTTGTGTACTGATACTGCACTTGCTCTTTCTTTGTTGACCACAGGGCATCTTCAAGCGGCTATTGACAAACCTCGCTTAGAAGATCAGTGATCTTCGTTTGAATTCAAGGGTGAGTCAGTTCTTCCGGGCTGCCATGAGTTTTCTTTCTGTCTATGTCCACATTTTGGACTTAGACTTTTTAGTTAATTGTTAGTACTTTAGTTTGGGGTTGTAACCCTTCTTGTTTAAACTTTTGATTCATTGTTGGAGTTTTGGTACATTGACTTTCAAGTTCTAGGTAGTACTTCCGCATTTGTTTAGTTGTTAGACTCTTGTTGGAGTTTATGGGAACTCCCTATTTTTCTTCCTTAGCATTTAACTTACTTCCGTAACTTGAATGCCTTAGTATTTTGATTAGAGTTGGTTAACTAATTAGTATTGATGGTTCTCCCACCGGAGGGTTAGTGTGGATGCCAATCACGATGGTGTGGGTCGTGACAGTACTGTAGGTCCATTTGAGGGTGGAGTTTCGGCACTCTTAACAAAAGTTTTTTCATATCCAAAGTTTATACTCGAAACTTCTAATCAATGGTGAAACAGTCTTATCACTATACCAAAACCCATGTTGGTCTAATTCTTATATAATTGACATTTTTTGTATAACTAATAAAGTTATCACACAAAAATAAGTTTACTTACACTCTGTTTGGATCATTGTTACCCATTATATTGTATTGTATTGTATCGTTACCATAACTACAATGTTTGTTTTGATTGTTACTTAAAATGTATTGTATTGTATTGTATTGTTAAATTTCTTTGTTACGTAACAATGAAAACCATCATTTTATGGAACAACCGATTTGGTGTGTTCCCATTGTTACTTAATTTCTTTTTCCAATTATATCCTTACATAATATTTCATAATACCATTTTACCCTTTACCCTATATTATTTACTTCTAGTCAAACCTCCTACCCTAAAATAATTAAGGATAGTTTAGTAAATTTATAAATTACAATACAATACGATACAGTCAAACCAAACAATAAAAATGTTATTAAACAACAACAAACAATACAGTCTAGTTAAACATTGTATCTACCATACAGTACAATACAATACATTATAAAATAATGGGTAACAATGATTCAAACAGAGTGTTAGTTATGCTCCGAAGAACAATGATTGTTTCCCAAAAAATCCAACTCTAATTCTTATAAAAAAAATTGTTTCCCCTTCGGTGTCAGACTCTTGCATTAAAGCTCCGATTAAATTTGAATCCGACAATGTAGGACTCATTCAGGAAAACGCTCTGCGCTTCCAACAAAATTACCCCATAACGAAGGCTCAAACTCAAAATATTTAATTAAAGATAAATAGTCTCACCACTACACCACAATCAAAATTGATCTATTTTTACAATTATCCAAATCTTATCACCATCGATTCATTTTATTTTAAAAAAAAGGTGCAAGTGTCTATACACCAAAGATAACAAGTGGCAATCTTACTTTAGTTTCTTGCTACACGTGTCACACCCCCACCGCCTCCCATCTCTCTCTCTCTATATATATTCCTTAATATTACATACACTTCATTTTTTTTAATAAAAATAAACAAGTGAAAATCAGTCCAATTTTTTTTTTAAAAAAATGAATCCCATAGATGATAAGAAGGAAACAGTAACATTTCGAGCAGTAAACCATGACGAAGGCGGCAAAACAAAGATAACCAAGCTTGAAACTAACACACATAATATAGAAACGTTAAAGCACATCGAAAAAAAACTCGTAGACAAAGGCGTACATAGAAAAGATCGTCGTCCGATAGATGGAATTCCGTTAAATAAACAGTCGAAATCGGGGCATGGTGGTAAATTCACGTGGGAAGGACCGCGAAACGCGGTGGAATATGAACTTGATGATGATGTGCCCGTGGCTATAGATGAGAACGATCCGAATTATGTTGATGATGAAGATGAAGAAGTGAGTGGAGTTGAAGGTTTAGTTGTTGGAGAAATTGATGTTGCTAAAGTTGATGTTGTTGATCGTGTTTTACAAGAAAATAGATAAGATATGATTACGAGGTTAAGTTATATATATAGTAACTTTATATATTATCAAGTCAAGTCATCGGGTAAGCGTTCCTAACGTGTTCCTATTCTGACAATAAAAAATACTTTTTCGTTTGTCAAATATTTTTTAATTTAATATTTTTTTTAATTCTTATTTTTGATAAATTAAGAAATAACAATTTATTCTTTGTTATTATACATTTAATTTACTTAACGTTGAGTTAATGTCTTTAAAAAAATATAATGAGTAAATATATTTGGAATTCTATCAAATGATAGGGTAAATTAAATATTAAAAGATATTAAAAGACTCGGTTGTGTTTCACTTCTGGATGAGGCATTCTCAAAAAGCTTTGAGACTCAAGTGTGGATCTTAGTTCTGTAAGTAATTTTATTGATTATTTTTATTTATGGTAGAGTGATGTTTATATTATAATACTAGTAAGTAATTTATCGTTTTTATTTTCTTTTAGGGCAGTAAATTGTATAGTATAATAATATATATTTTTTAAAATAATGGTTCTTTTATTATTAGAAAATTAATCATGTTTGAAATTTTATTTTCTATGAGTTTGCTTTATCATGTTTGCAACTATTTTAAACTTGATATATTTTTATAACTTTGTGTTATTATATTATTATAATATATATTTTAGATTAAAAAATTTGTGTCAACTTAAAATTTGACAAGTACAAAATAATCGAGGAAGTGATAGCTAGATTTAAATCAATCTCTTGAGCTAAGAGAGAATTGTTCAAATTTAGAGAGACTATCTAGTTTCATCAATCATATATACGGCGAAACGTGTGATTTCTTATTTATTTATTTTTTTCATTTTTTAACAGATTATAAGATAAAAGAATTAAACGATAATAAAAGTCCTGATGAAACCAATCAGAAATATTGTGGTGAAGCGGTAAATATTTTTTCATCTTTTATCAAGAGATTTTGGGTTCGAGTCCAAAAAATTCTAAAGTTAGGGAGTGTTTTACCTTTAATGTGGAATTTTTCGGTATAAATTTAAATTTAGCTTGGCTTCAATCTATGTATCGGATGTCGGGGAAATTAAAAATAAAATTTATAGGTTTTATGATTTGTTTACCCAAAATCTGTCAAATAGGGGATGTAGCTCAGATGGTAGAGCGCTCGCTTAGCATGCGAGAGGTACGGGGATCGATACCCCGCATCTCCATTATTATTTCTGGGCCTTTTCTTTTGGGCTCTCACTCTTCTTCTGAGTCCATATAACAAACATAAAAATTATGTTTGTATGTTATAGCTATAGTTTGCATAATTGCGCTTCATAACAAATTTTATGTTTGTTATTGAGCTTTTGATTTGTATAATTTGCTAGATACATCTAATTTTATACAAATTGTTCAGTTTTGTATAAATTTATTTATACATGTAATTTGTATAATAAGATTTGTATTTGTATATTATAAGTGTATAGGACGAAGATATATGTATTTGTATTTGTATATACATTTTTTTCTCGCTTTATACAAACACATTTTATACATTTGTATACCGACTGAGTATTTGTATACCGAAAAATGGCTAATTGTATATCGAATCAGATGACAAAAAAATGGGATGTTTGCTGCGAATTACAATAAAATAAATTATGGCTACAACATTTAATTTGAATTAATAGTTTTCTATACAATTTTCCCTTTGCTTAAAGTTTGAATTAATAGTTTGCTATAAAAAATAAATAAAAGTTTTTCTGTGGGTCTAAAGTTTGTATAAACAAACACAATTGTATATGTCGTATTCATATGTATTTATATATGCATTTGTTGTTATCATATTTGTATATGCAAATGTTATCATATGTATTATGTATATGCATTTTGTCTTTCCGAAAAAGATACGTATAGTTTAACAGGTATCATCTATATTTGTATCATTTATCTTCTTTTTTTCTTTTCAAACGTCCAGGATGAAATAAGAATATATTATTGGCATCTTCAAAGTTAATAATCTTCAACTACTAGTTGGACTTGGACCTAAAAATTCATCTTACAAGGTTTTAATATGTATTTTACCCTTAACTTATAGTCAATCTCTCACATTTATTGGGGAAATATTTTTCGAAATATGTTTAAAAAACACTTTTAACTACGTGAAAATCTACTTGTAATGTATGTGATTTCTTATTTTTTTGTCAAAAATAATAGTGTTGGTTTTAGAATTATATTAATTAAGCTACTATACTTTTCAAAAGCTTTGCTTTTTCATCCACTTGTATTTGGTGCAGTGTTTGAATATATAAAAGCATAATATTACATACTAAACTCTATTATTTTTATTCTTTTGCTTTAATTTGGAATAAAGTGTAGCAATAATTATTTTTAATTTGTTCTTGCTTTAATATATTTCACGTTAAAACATCAACCAAACAAGTAGAAGGAAAAGACAAGAATTATTTGGTTAGAAATATGATTATTTTTTAAGCCATGTTTCTAATGTCAATTAAAGACGTATTTAGTTAGAAATATGATTCTTTGACCATATTTCTAACGTCAATTTTAAGCTTATTAGGACGAGTTATTTGGCCGGTCAGTAGATATTAAGTATAAAGTATATTGGTTAGCCAAATATAAATAAAATATATGCTATCGTATGTGTCCATATGCATCATATATAAGGGGAAAAATGATTAATTATTATTTTGATGAACGAAAACTTATTAATTGTTTTTTGATAGTTGAAAATGGTTGTTGAGTGCTTTTTATGAACATGCATACTAGAAAGGCCACAATTTAAATTAATTGGATAATAATGTTAGATTTCAGTCAAATATTTATTTATATACGGTTCAGTATAGTTTTAGATAAAATATTTTATCGTTGTCTAGTGTAATAGCAAGATTTAACATTTTTCACTAAGGAAAAATATTTTACTTAGAAAGGATAAATGAGATCATTTACTAAAAGGGATAACCGATGAAAAAATCACTTCCGGATTCAAATGATAAATTAAAGAGCAACTTTCACATATAGCAAACACAAAATTCATATTTGTATGTTATAGCAAAGTTTGCATAATTGCGCTCCATAGCAAACATAAATATGTATATTTCGCTATACATATACAAAAGAAAACAGTTGTATAATCTGCTTTGGTATACATATACAAAAAGATCAATTGTATAAAGTAAGAGAGGCGAGTGAGCGAGCGAGATCTGGGAGAGTGGCGAGTGAGATCTGGGAGAGGGGAGAGAGGGGAACAAATATGAATATTGTATATATATATATATATATATATATATATTACACAATATTCACGCATTTTATACATTTGTGTTATGTATAAAGTGAGAGAGGCGAGTGAGAGAGCGAGATCTGGGAGAGTGGTGAGCGAGATCTGGGAGAGGGGAGAGAGGGGAACGAAAATATATGTATATATACAATTTTCTCTCGCTTTATACAAACACAAACGCACTTTATA
>JAJOOS010003181.1:0-68608 GCA_029582725.1 Solanum chiquidenum | reverse complement strand
AAGCTTCTTCATAATCATTTTAAATTGTCGGATGTAACACAATTAAAACGAAATTACATAAAAACCCCTCATAGAACCTCATTATAAAGTCAACACAAAGTCATAGGCTCTTGCTTAACCTATCATTTTCCGAGTCGTTACAGGAAGTCCAATGCAATAGCAAGGGGAGGTATATACCCCCTCATGAGCGGAGGAAGTTGAGAGATTGGGAGAAAAATCGTGTCGAGGACACATTTCAAATCATTCTCCAAAAGATCACCGATCAAGATCGAGTGTTGGAAGAAATAAAGGAGAATATTGAAGTGTTGAATCAAATGATTGGATCTAACTCTAGATCCATCCCGCTAATCAAGTCACTCCTGAGTTTCACTGTGCCTCATCTCCACCCAAATGACAAATTAGGGTTACCTAGTGACATTAGGGCCAACCGCAATAACGGAGAATGAGAAAGGACTTGCGTCGTGCCACAATGTTAAATAATGGGCTTCTGGGGATGCAACCCAAGGTCTTAAATGTTTAGGATTTGTTTTTATAAATAATGGTGTGTTGATTTTTGTAGATTGAAACGAGAAGAGTGCTGAAAAATGCAAGTTGGCGTGCACAAGTTCCGTTCTGCAATTTGCCAAATAGGTCGGTGAGCCGGACTGGACCCGCCGTTGGCTCAACACAGGTTTAGTTTAGAGCCTGTAAAACTCGGCGAACTTGAGAAGCAGTTCCGCATGTCGCCAACCAGATCGGCGATATCGACTCAGTCCGCCGAATTAATCCCCAAGAAACTAAAGATTTTACAGAAAAGGCGGGATAAGTGACCACTCGGCGATTCACCAAGTGGGTCGGCGACTGCGACTAACATCGCCGAATGGACACGAACTGAACGGTTATATATGGCCAAAAGTCTCATAATTTGAATTTCTTTACTTTCCCTCACTTTCAAACCTCTCAAACTCACACCAAGGTATTATTTTTAAGATTGTTGCTTTCGATTACTCCCTCTGTCCCAGTTTATGTGACTTACTTTCCTTTTTAGTCAGTCCCAAAAAGAATGACACATTTCTATTTTAAGTAACAATTTGACTATAAAATGTCTTTTTTACCCTTAATGAAATGATTTACAACCACACAAATTTCTATCATTCATTTTGGACCATAAGTTTTAAAAGTCTTTCTTTCTTTCTTAAACTCCGTGCCGAGTCAAACTACCTCATATAAAATGGGACGGAGGGAGTAGTATTTTAGTCGGTGATTGGTGCTCAGAACTAGGATTTCTTTGCCGCCTAGCATTTCAATCATATTTTCATTGGCATTAAAGGTTAGTTCCTAAACCCCCGAGTTTATGTTTGAAAATTTTGAACTCATTTGCAATAATTGTATCGTATTGATGTGTGCTGGGCCTCTCTAATAGGAATAGATTGCCTTAATGTTAATTTGAATTTGAAACCTTTGCCTGTATTGATTTGATCGTCGAATGTCCAAATTTTGATGCTTTTAGTCGATTGAAATATGGTTGGGTTGAAAATGTATGTTGTTAGATTGATTGGATGAAGTCTGAATAACCCTTGGTTGTGCCAAATGGTGGAAATTACTCAATGATAGAGCATGTGACGCCATTCTTAAGGGTAATTGTCGTCAAATGGCTAAATACGGCAACACCGGAAGAAGTCTAAGTATTTCGAGGTGTTGGGTAGTGCGGGTATTGATTGAATTCCACTTGTCCATGCTTTGATTTTGCTTTCGGGGTTTGCGAGGTCGATTTCAAGAAGATGGGTTGAAAATAGGCATGTTGGGCCGTTTGGCGAGCTGGGTCGAGCTCGCTGAACCACTCGACGGTTCTCCCTATGACCCTTTCTCGCCCTTAATTTCATGTTTTAGACTTTGTGGTCTCTGTGACTTTCAGCAAGTAGTCGACGATTCATTGATAGTACTCTTGATTGCCCTTTGCCTGTTCCTCTAAGCTCTTATTGCACTGTAACTTTCGGCGAACAAACTCATGATCGCCGAAAGTAGTCGGCGATTCACCGAAAGGACCATACCATCGCCGATTTTCCAAAATTTTAAGCCAATCCCTTCGGTGAGCTCGATCTAGCTCGCCAAAGAGGTTTGGCGATCCACCGACTGGATCGATGACTCGTTCTGCAACACATTTTATTTGCGTATATATGATTCTCTATTAATTTCTCCCAATCTTTTGAAGATATGGTACGCACAAATTTAACTACGCAACCTCAAAAGAAAGCACATGGCATAACCATAAATGAGGGGGGATCAAATCCTCAAAAGTGAAGAAAGGAAGAACTCCCACCGGGTAAAGTAAAAAGGAAGAAGAACATAGCAAGGAAAGGAACAACTATTGAGACCCAGGCACACATCTCTGAACTAGAAGATGAGCAGCCGCTGAGTAACCGAAGGGTTGATCTCCTGGCTAAATCACAGTCTACATCCACCAGAGTCCCGTCTGCTGTTACTCCTCCTGAACCAGGTTCAGAGCCAGCTCAGGCACCTCCACTGACCCCTAAACTCCCTATCGTTCCTCAACCGAGACTGCTGAATAGATTGAAGGGTGATGGGGTACAAACCATCATAGATGAGAATCTCTTATCTATGGAGGGCCTAGAAGGCAAATATCCTGATGTTTTAGACACCCTCCGCTACCATGAGTTCGAGCAGTTTACAAGGACCCGAGGCTCCTATATTCCTTCTTGGGTTAGGGAATTTTACACAACTTATGGGGAGTTGGTGCCCAAGAACAAGAAGAAGGCGAGATAGTTTAGACCGGTAAAGTCGGTCATGGCTAGAGGCAAGGAAGTGGAGTGCCACAACGAGTATATTAACACTCTATTGGGAAGACCGCTTTACTCTGTATTTCCTTTTGAGGGGTTGCCCATTGATGCATCCTTAGATGATCTGAAGGAGTGGTTGGCTCCTTTGATTTTTGACGACACCACGAGATGGATCGGGGTAGGAGCTCCTATTGAGAAGAGGGATTTGAACATTGCTGCCAAGTTCTGGTTTGGCTTCATCAGCAACACCATCATGCCATCCCAAAATGAGCCTATTCTGCGCCACCCTAAGGCAGCTTGCCTTGGTTGTATCATGTCCAGGAGGCGGATCGATCTGGGGCTGCTGACTTCATAGGAGATGTCCATGAGGGCCAAACAGAAGCAGACTTCTCTGCCATTCCCAGTTCTGATCACTGAGTTGTGCAGGCGTGCTGAAGTAACACAGAACATTGCGAGGGATATCGAGGTCACCCCTTCATCCTCCACTGACATCCGGCGTATTGAGGCCGAGTACACACATGAGGAGGCTGATAGAAGGAAAGCAGTTCCTGCAGTTACTTCCCAGAGGTCGATGTTGACTTGTTACCTACAGATGCATCTGCACCCACTTAGGCCTCTGGGACGTCAGGTACATCCGCTCCTTCCTCTTCCTCAATGGATCCAGGTGCTTTTTCATCCGCCCAGCCTATCAGAATTACTTAGGCCATGATCCTGAAGATGGGGAATTTGGCCCAATCAGCTAATGCGAGGGCATCCCGAATGGAGAGATCAGTTCTAGGGATAATCGAGAGCGCCATATTTTCTGCACTCACCCCCTCCAGACCCTTGTTGATGCTTTGACTTTGAGAGTTACAGCTTGTGAAAGTAGACATTGGAGATCATCAGAGGTACCGACTTTGAAAGCCGAAGTCGCAGACCTGTGGAAGGACGTAGACTATATGAAGTCTATCTACTTCAATGCATTAATGAAGGCTGCCAATGATGAAGATGTCCCTGTGACTTCGGAGATTCCTCGGGTTACCACTGGAGATGTATAGATGGGTGATGCAACATATGGATATTCGGACGCAGAGACTGACGAGGGGTTGGTAGTATCGCATGAGAATGAGATGAGAGATAGCCAGAAGGAGAGCATTTTTAGAAATTTGCTAGATCTTGTGGAGACAGTTGTGCAGTCGGTGATCCGGACATCACCTACTGAGACGTCCACAACAGCTCCTAGTGGACCTGGCACTGCTATTCTTTCTGAGGAAACTCTGGTCACTGATGCCCAAGTACAGACTGCTGCTCCGAGCATTGATGCCTCGACAGAGGGAGAGGCTGCATAGACTGGACCTTTATTTACCTCCCTATTTATCTTACTTTGATTTGCATTTCAGGACAAATACTTTTTATTTATGGTGGGGTGAGGCTCACCTTTTGTTGTGTGCTATTGATGTTTTTGTCTTGCGTATATATTGGGGTTGTTTTGCTTGAAATTGTGTTTTATACTGCTTGTCCGATAGTTTGAGCTTGTGGCTCCTTTTTGCTTTAAATGTAAAATGATTTTGACCCTTCCGAAAAATTTTATTTTTTGAAAAATTTCGCCACCTCTTGTGATGTAAGTGGCTGTTCCATAGCAAATTTAAGTCTTGGTTTTGATCAATACCGATGACTTGAATATTGCTTACAATCGAACAAACATGAATGTACAGCTATGATGAGACCAAATGAAGTTGCATAAACAATATGTGAACTTTTTGCATCTCGTTGTGATTAGCCATGTATCAAATTGATTCTCTTGTGATGACCGTTGCACACTAGTAAAAGTGTGGAGTTTTGTTTGACTTTAGTATCGATGCCTGGTGTGATTAGCTTACCTTGAACCATGCATGAATACAACTAGAATTTTCCCCGTCAGTCCGGTTGATTAAGTAAGGCTTGCTCTTGAAATGATCTTAGGCAACTTTAAAGAGTGTGAGCGAATTCAACATATACCTCTTTTGTTACCTACCCTGTGAGTGTGTGAACTCTCTTGAACACCCCTTGAACCTTACCTTTCTTTGGAAGAAACTTGATGAAAAACAAAACCTTTCTTAATCCATTACCCATAACCCTCATGAGTGTTAGTTTGATTGAATAGACAACTTAGGCCAAAAGCCTATGTTGGGGGTGTGGTGAAAAGAAAAGGGAAGTCAAGAAGTGCAGTAAAAGTCTCCGTGAACCCATTATGTTTGAAGAACATGGAACCCCTCCATATAAAAAAAAAATAAGAAAAAGAAAGAGAAAAAAAAAAGATGGAATAAAGTACAAAAGAAATGGGGTTCCTAAACCATCCATGGGAAGTGAATAATAGGGATGACTTGTGAGCACTAATGAATAAGTGTTGTGAGCACCACACCTCATGAGGATCATAGTCACTAAGCCTAAATGGCCATACCTTTGCACTCGACCGCCTTACAAGCCTTGAAAAGACCTTTTTGATCTTGAGTAAGCTGAAACGAAGGTTGATTGGAAAATACGAGCAAACTTATGGGTGAAAGCATGCAATGTGTTCTTGTTTTTGAGTGTGAACATTCTATTTGATTCCTGATCTTTAAATGATTAAACCTTTATGTGTTAAAATGGAATCATCATTTGCGTGAGGGCATTCAAATACTTTAGTTGAACTTGAACTTGCATTTGAAGCAAGTAATGTGAGCTTGAGAATCTTTGGTAATGGTGTATTACAACTTGAATCTTTGAGTACACAATTGATCTTTGCATGAGTAAATTGAGTCTTGTTGTGTACATTCATGATTGAGTTTGTGTAGCACTGCTTAAGACATCCTATTTGAACTACTGAACTTGAGTTTTACTTGAGGACAAGCAAAAGTTTAAGTTGTGGGTGTTGATGAGTTCACGAATTGGACTCATTTAGGGTTATATTTTAATAGAATTAGTGTCCTCAAATATTTCTTTTATCTCAATATCTGATGAAAACCGTTAAGTTTCAGGTATTTAAATATTGAAGGAAAGCATGGACACTACGTCGTAAAAAGGAACAAAAAGGCTGAAAAGAATTAATAAATCAAGGCATGAGGATCGCCAACTCCACTTGGTGAGTCGCCGAAGGGTCTTACCTCGCCTTTTGTTCCAGAGTGCTGAGCCCTGAAGGAAAGGATCAAAACTGGGATAAAAAGGAGCAATCGGCGCATCGCCGAGTAGTTCCGCGAAGAAGTACTACACCGCCGAATGGTCCAGGACGCGAAGATGTTGTAGGCATGAACTGAAGGCGATGAACTATACCAAAGGGCGAATTGCCGAGTTGATCGGCGATTCCGACTAACTTTGCCGAGTGATCCACTACATCACCACTTTCTGAAAACTATAAATAACTATAAATACTAGTTCAAGTTTTTATATCAGAAAGCATTATCATAATATTGATATCAAACTTTTAGATATTTTTAGCTTTTATTTTCTTGAGTTCTAAGTTTGAGAGGGTTTTGAAGAAGAAAATTCAAAGGGTTCCATTTCCAAGATTTTGGGCTTGGGTCTTTTGGATCTTTCATTCTTGGCTTGTATTGAGACTTAAATCTTCATACCCATTTGAATGCAAACTCATTTAGGTATAAATTTCTATCTCTTAATGTGTGGCTAAAACCCCTAATTCTTGGGGTGTGTTTTTGTGAATATGGGTTAGATTAGTTGTTGTGTCTTGCTTGCTGATAGTTTAATTGTAGTTTAATTATGATTTCGTTTCGTAGTTGTGGATAAATCTAATGAATTTGTAGTTGTAAATACAAGTTCACTCATGTGTTTTCAGCTTGCTTGAGAGAGAGGTCGTAAAACTAAGACTACTAAATTGATGGCCAGTGAAGTGGGTCGACATGAGGTTCAACTCGAGAGAGTGAACCCTAGTCTCATATCCACACACTCAGTTCAAGAGACTGAGTGGGTTGAGGCGTAGGCGGATCTTCATTTGACAAGTGGGTGTCCGAGAGGAACCCATTTGAAACAGGGTAAGTTGCTCGAGAGAGAGCTTATCCCATTTAAAGCTCAGCCTAGTCATAATTACTCTATAAGTTCTCTATCAAAAGCATGTACCCAATAATCTTGTTTATCCCATATTCCTATCACATCCCAAGAATCCCCTCTCATTATTTAGATCTCTTTGCATTTTTACTGTTTTTGCTTACTTGTGACAAAACCCTAAATTGATATTTGACACTTTTGTGTCACCCCCCTTTGATTTATAATGTTTTTAATCGATAATGTCTTTAACTATGACTAATTAGAACTAAATTCTAATTTCCTACTAATTCTCAAAACCGCTACCTTGGGACACGACCCCAACCCTTGGTTGGGTTACTATACTATCGTACGATCGTAGACACTTGCATTGGACGTTGTGTCATTAATTACGATAAACATCAGCCGTTCCACTGAATTGCAAAGCTTTATTGGTGTCTTGCAAAGACTCCAGGTTGATGATGGTCCCATTTTTAATGCCCTCTTCAATTATTTCACCTAATTTAATGATCTCAACAAAATTCTTCTCAACCACGAGCATCATCCTATCATAGTATTGTGGATGTTGGACGCGGATAAAGTAATCTTTCATCTGAGATTCCTCCCTAGGAGGTCTCTCCCTAGCAGCCTCAGACCTCCATCTTATGGCATAGTCCCTGAAGGATTCACTAGGCTTTTTATTCAGGTTTTGGATGTAGAACCAATCGGGCGCATTCTCTACACTAAATCCAAACCTATTAATGAAGTCTGTTTCCATATACACCTAGTCAACCCATTTCTGAGGGTCTTTTTCAATATACCATGATAGAGCCTCCCAGTAAGACTCATCATAAACAACTTCATGTGTATCTTCTCATCTATTTCCACTCCTACAAGCTTGTCACAATACATTCACAGGTTGGCTTTGGGGTATCCGATGCCATTGAACATTTCAAACTTTGGAAGCTTGTACCCTTTAGGTAATTCTACGTCAGGGTGCCTGCATATATCCTCATAGCTCAGTCCTCTCAACCTCTTGCTTCCTTTTATATGTTGCACTCTATTGGCCAAATCATCCAATCTTTTGGTCAGGGCTTTTATCAGAAAGTCCTTTTGAGAGGATTCTGATTCATGGTAGTCATAGGTCACGGGAGTGGTTTCCATATATATGGGGTTAAGGTTGTGATTTCCAGGACTATATGAGGGGTTCGTGCTAAGGTTAGGAATTGGTTCTGGAATGCTTGATTTATTTTGTTGGTGGTATTGGTAAAATGGGATTTTGGTCATGAGGTGGTGGGAAGATATTGGGATGAGTGGGGTCAGGTCAAGTTATATTGGGTGGAGGATTGTTTGGTAAGGCAGTTTGGTTAGTGAGAGGAGGGTTGTCTATATTTTCCCCAAAATGGGTTCCGAGAGAAATGGATAGCTTGGCCAAATCGCGCATATTTGCTACTTCTTCCTCTAGTTCCAAGATTTTGCACTCAAGTATTAGGACAAGATCATTTGAAAGTTGACCTCCTTTAGAAGTCTCAACCCTTTCGTTGGTGCTGTTGTTGTCAACCATTTTACCCTTGTCTTTGTAGCTTGTCTTTTGAAGAGGAGGAGAGAGGGGCGGGGGTCCCTTCTGATCTTGTATGGGCCAGAGTGGAAGACAGATCAACCTTAAGGAATGGGAAAACAATAGAATCAACATGACAAGGATATTAGCGGATTAGATCAAGTTTATAATAATAGCACACTATTTGAAATAAACACCCTAAATGCAAAGGACTTCATTGAAGCAGAGGTAGGCCTAAGATGACATATAAGTGATGCACAATAATTAATTCAAGTCTTATTTGCCAATTTGGAGTTTAGAGTTAGAGAAATAAAGGGAAAACAAACTTACTATATTGAATAAATTCAATTTATTACATCATAAGCAAAAAGAGAAACTAAAAGTAAACTAAAGGGCTAGGGATACAGTAGGGAAACAAAATCCTAAAAAAAACTTCAAAGGGGCTGGTCTCCAATGTTGGGCACGATCTGCTTCCTCATCTATGGAATGATATCATAGTTGTGGTTGAGGAGATTGCGAGCCCATCTTCTTTCCCTTTCATCACAAAAACCTGGAAGACCTTCTTCGCTTAAATCTGCATGTTCTGCATCCTCTAAAATCCACACATCGATAGTTACCACCCTTTACCACCTTCATAGTATAGTGTCCACTAGTAGTATTTCTGGCCCAAAGTTATACCTATAGTGGCCCATATGGATCGCAAAGGTATCATTTGGATCTGTCCAAATTATTAGAGGAGTGGTTCGTATGGTTGCACACCATTTAAGACAATAAGCTCAATAAATTAGAGATTATTACCCCTTATAATGACACAATGAGGCCTCAACTAATAGTACCTCCATTGAATTTTAACAGCTGAAAGCTCTCTCAAGTACACAAACCAATCTTCCGTTCTTATAGGGGAAGAAAAATACTTTATCCTTGTGGGATGATTAAGAATTTTATTCCCCACACCCCTCTCAAAATGTCTACCAAATCATCCCTTTTATAGAAGTGTTCAACGACCTAGAGTTGCAATAGAAAATTGCACCATTTGAAGTATCTTTTGCCGTTGGTGCATCCAGACAATGCCCTTATTATTTCTGCTAGTATCATGGGAATTATGGTCTTATTTTGTTGATGCCTGCCTCAATACGGACCACATAACTCAGAATGGTGTGAATTTCCGCCCTTCCATAGGGAAAACTAATGAGCCTAACAGTGCGACAACAAACGCGTTGACACGATATCTTTCCCATTTTGCAGCGGAGCAAGCAAATTCCATGTGAAAGTTTTCATGGCCTTCTTCATCTCCAAAAGGTGAGTATAGAAACTCTAAAGAAATCTATCCCTCCTTTAAACAACCCAAATCCGGATTATGATGCATGCCTATTATCTTCATAAAAGACCTCGTGGATGGCTTGTGTGGTACAATCATTTCACACTCTTTGTAAAGGAGGTCAAGAAATCCACCAATCTCCTTGATTGTCGGGGTTAGTTCTAAATCCTTGAATTTGAAAACCAATCTCTCGGGTCCCAAAATTTCAACAATGCCTTGATCAAGTGACGATCAAACTTGATGGAGATTAGAGCAGTAATGCCACCTAGCTGTTCGTTTGCCTCTAGTTCTCGATTTCTCTAAATATCCTTTCACCAAACTTTCAGGGTAGGATTCACTTTGACCACCATTTGTGTGTCAGGGAAATGAGGATAGGCATGACTCTACAAACAAACATCAAGCAAATTCTAAACTCCATTTGGCATAATTTGGCTTGATTTAACTATCATGATCACATTGACACATAATTATGCAATTTGTCTAAAGGGTGTTGGGCCCTTTAGACAATAAATGGTCGAACCACCTAGGGCTTATGCAACATGTATGACCTAATTAGGATTTCAAAGAGTTGGTTGGACACAGACTTGAAAGATATTCTATGTGAGAAGACTCGTGGTTTCCCAGTAGTAATACCATCCGTTCCATCCATGCATATGTCGACTCTCTGTAATCTGTATTTGAAGAGAAATAGAGTATTTGTGAGAGGTGCAAAGGCACAACATCACGATAAAAATTTTAAAAAAAGAAAGAGGGTCCCAATTGGGGAAAGTATGAGTAGAATGACAGTTTATCAAAGTAGTAAATATTTAGCATGTAGAGAGAAAGCAGTAGTAACACATAGACAATTTTAAGGAAAACAGTAAATACATAAATAAAAAGAACTAAGCATATAAGCATGTAAGAAATCAAACAAATAAGGAAAGGAATATGGGATTAAGCATAGAAATATTCACATAAGGGAAAAGGGAAAGGATGAAACATGAAAATAAACAAATAAGGAAGAGGGAAAAGGGTAAAAAATGAAAATGTACAATAAATAAGGAAAGAAGATAAGCAAGGAAAATAAATAACAATCAGACATGGTAATAACCGAACAAGCAGTGAAATAAACAAAAAAAGTAAATCCCACATAAATCAATGAAACACGTAATGGTAAGAACCTAAAATCCCCAGCAGAGTCGTCATTCTGTCGCGCCCCATTTTTCACAAAACGAGTTTTGGCGCACGACCTAACAACTCTTCCTTTTGGTTTTGTTTTAAATGAATGGCTGAGATTTGACTAAATTGGAGTCTTGAAATGAGAATGAGTCAAAATTGAAATCAGTAATGACTATAAATGAAATAAGAATTTGAATTGGAGTGGTTAAAATTGAAATGAATTGGCTAGAATTGAAAGGAAATAGAACATAATAGGCTGAAATTGAAATGATTTGGAGGAAAATTAAGGAAATGCTATTCAATTAATAAAATAGTACACATTATAATATTTTCATATAAATTATACACATCTAAGTTTTAAAATATTTAAGTAAAGTAATTATTTCGAGTTTAACTATCGATAAATATAGTAATTCAATAATAATAAAAATAATTTAATACTAAATACAATAATTTTTATAAATTATGCACACTAATATATATATTTTTTAGACAAAATCGATTAACAATTTAAACTCGAAATATATTTTAAAAATACGTATTTAATCGAATAGCAATTCCAAAAGAGTTATAGGTCAGTCAAAATTGGGTGTCAATAGTGGGCTCGATTGTTCCTTTCTATTTCATTCTATTGTTACAGATGCTGATATATTTTTTACAGTCATTAATAAATGATCATGTTATTAATTCTTGTTTTTCAATACATGCTTTAAACTTTGTTGTTTATATTTCTGCAAAGTTATTGTTATAAATATTTATTAGTATACATTAAATAATACACGTTAATTGAGTTTCACGTAAGTTTTCTCTACTAGAATTGTTGAAGGTATAATAAAAAAATTCCTTAAAGATCTATACTATCATCTCTTAAATGCAAAATTCAATTTTTGTCATTGTAAAGACATAAAGACCTTAAAAACCTTATTGTACCTTGATGTGCAAAGTGAACCGGGAAAATAAGACAAAAATTAATAAACTTTTGACATAGCTTCAAGGATGTTGTGCCGGATGACCTAAAGAGGAATATGACTAGACTGGAGCCTCTTTTAATATCAAAGACATAGATAACTACACAATAAATTAATTGCTCATATTAAATATGAAGTATGAATAGATTATCAAGTTTAGTGCAAGTTGTAAATACTTTTCTTGAAGTAGTAGATGTGTTTATCGACACTGCGATTGTAATAGAAGTGTAGTTTCAAATTGAACTCCATCACTCTGGTATGCTGATTTTTAAAAAGCACCCAACCAAACTGAATATTTTTCTCTTTCAAGTATAAATAATAAGTTAAATTTTTGTCCAATATGATACATTCTCCCGTTAATTTTCCATCTTAATAATTTCTTATGATACATTTAAATGGGGAACTTTAAAATGATATATGTAAAGCAAGAGGTAGGGGTGAACTTTCTACATGTTAAAATTAGAATATTTGTTCACTTTTTTCAGCCTTTTTAAAATTTATTTATCCCTTCACAATCAATTATTTATCTATTATAAAATTTAATATTTCAGGTTGATGTTCATTTGATTCCCCAAAAATATCAAATAGTAACACTTCCTGGAAGCAAAATGATAAATTATTAAATCAAATTAAAGATGATTGATTAAAGGATAAATGATAAGATGTTATAATTATCATTTTTCCTTACATTATTAATGTTCGTTACTACGTAATCGTGTATATAAGATAATATATAATTTTGATTTCAATGACTGCCAGGTTTTAATTATTGTTTTATAAATTCCGTGATATTGAATTCCCGCGTGAGGTGCGGATAATTTTAATAGTTATATATATATATATATATATCTTCTAGACTAAAATATATTCTATTAAATATATGTTTATCTATATTATCACAACCAGAGTCAACTAATTTTTATTTAATTTCAATTATTTATTTGTAAAAGTAGGAAATGGTAAAATATATAAAAACTAATTAATTAAAAGATAATTGTAATCATTTAAAATTTATTTACATATAAATTTATTAAATAATTCGGATTATATTAAATTCATGAATATATTAAACCAAATAAATATTATGGATTAATATAATTGAGTTAATTATTTAAATCCAATAAATATGAATTTAATTAATGCCCTCTCCATAAAGCTCATATGCCATGTCACTTAAATCTGATTGACCGAAGGGAGTCTCTTCAAAACAAACTCCTTTTTTTAAAAACTATAAATAGGGCCCTCATAATTCAGAAAAGATAACCAAGAATTCTAAACAAGAAGCTAGAGAAAGCACATGGATCAACAGCCACAAATTTCTCTACAAGTTTAAGAATTTGAGAATTCAAGAATTCAAGTGGTCAAGTTTAAGAATTGAAGAATTCAAGCATTCAAGATCAAGATAAAGTTCACGTTCAAGAACGATCAAGATCAAGACCACCGGATTCAAGATCAAGCTCGAAGCCCTTGGAGTCAACTAGAAGTCAAGATCAAGATAAGGTTCAAGTTCAAGAACGAACAAGATCAAGACCGTTGTATTCAACATCTAGTTCGAAGTCCTTGATTTCAACTAGAAGTCAAGATCAAGATAAAGTTCAAGTCAAGTTCAAGACTGCCAGATTCAAGATCAAGCTCGAAGCCCTTGGATTCAACTAGAAGTCAAGAGCAAGATAAAGTTCAAGTTCAAGAACGATCAAGATCAAGACCACCAGATTCAAGATCAAGCTCGAAGCCCTTGAAATCAACTAGAAGTCAAGATCAAGATGAACTCCAAGTTCAAGATCAAGATTAAGTTCAAGTTCAAGTTCAAGTCAAATTCAAGATCAAGCTCAAGAGCCCTTGAATTATATTTGAAAAGGCGAATTCATAGGAATCATAGAGATTGCAACACCCGCACTTTGAAATAATAAAATGATTGTTGCATATTTTTGCGTTCTTGATTACTCTTTTCTCGATGCGAAATTTTATTGTCTACTAATTCTGGCACGCCCAGTGGGACAATCTCTACCTCTCATATCAACTTTTCAAGCATCACAAAATATCAAAATGTCTTCCACTATAGAAGAACAACTAGCAAGCTTAACTAAAGCAATTGAAGGCCTGACAAAGTGCGCACATGAACAAGATGCTAAACTTTCCAAGCTAACAAATAAGATGGATAACATGATTGAGAGAAGATCGAGTCAAGCACCTATGAATCTTCCTAAAGTTCAAGACGAAGGAGAGTCTTGCGTTAAGCAAACAAAGATCAAAGAAATTCATATCTCCGTTGAAGGTTTGATTCCAATTGATTAATTGAAGGACTTTACCATTGAGGTTATCAAAGACAAATCTTAGTCCTCATCCAAAAAAATTCTCACATATGTAAAGCCATATACACAAAGGATTGATAACTTGAAAATGCCTAAGGGCTATCAACCTCCTAAGATTCAACAATTTGATGGAAAAGGAAATCCCAAACAACATATAGCACACTTTATCGAGACTTTCAATGATACTGGGACGTATGGTGACTATCTTGTTAAATAATTCGTTCGATCTCTTAGAGAAAATGCCTTTGATTGGTACACAGATCTCGAACCTAATTCTATAGATAGTTAGGAGCTGTAAGAGCAAGAGTTCCTTAATCGTTTTTATAGCACGAGACGTGTCGTTAGTATGATCGAACTGAAAAAGGCTTGTCAAGGTGAAGATGAGCTATATGTTGACTTTATCAATCACTGGAGAAGTTTGAGCCTCAACTACAAAGATCGCCTTAGTGAAACTTATAGCATTGAAATGTGCATCCAAGGTATGAATTGGGGTCTTCGCTACATTTTGTAGGGATAAAATCCCAATACATTCATGACATGGAATTAAGAATGACTTTATGATAAGATCAACAATCTCCTGTCTATGGACCTCATGAAGATGAAGATATAGAAGAACTCCAAAGTGGGGGCAAGTTTGCATCCGCAGATGACTTTGAAGAGTCAATGTATATCTAGACGCTCCTTAACACATGAGCTTAAACTTCAATTACAATGCTCCTCATCGTTTGAGCAATATCTTCAAGTTGTAACGCTCCTTGACGCATGAGGCTAAACTACATATCACAAAACTCTTCAAATTTGAGCTAAATCTTCAAGTTGAAGCGATCCTAGACGTATGAAGGTAAACTGTATATCAGAAATCTCTTCAAATTTGAATTAAATCTTCAAGATTAAATGCTCCTTGAAACACGAGCTTAAACTGTATGTCACAAAGCTCTTCAAATTTGGGTTAAATCTTCAAGTTGAAATGCTCCTTGAAACACTAGCTTAAACTATATGTCACAAAGCTCATCAATTTGAGTTAAATCTTCAAGTTGAAATGCTCCTTGAGACACGAGCCTAAACTGTATATCATAAAGCTCTTTAAATTTGAGCTAAATCTTCAAGTTAAAATGATCCTTGAGACACGAACCTAAACAATATATTATAAAGCTCTTTAAATTTGAGCTAAATCTTCAAGTTAAAATGCTCCTTAAGGTACGAGCCTAAACTGCATGTCACTCCTGGCCCGCAAGAGTATAAAATGTGTACGACAGAAAAAAATAAAAAAAATCGCTCACTCCCCCAGAACTACGTTGGGTCTTGATCCTCTTCATTGAGGTACGTAGGCACTTAGAACCATATTCCAAGTTCAGTTGCATGAGTGTCAAAAAAACCACTTGTTCCCACTTGATCTGTCACATGAAAGTTAAAGCTATGAGTTATCTTCCATCAAACTTCAGACTTGCACCAAATGGTGGTGGCTCGATGGGGTCAAACCCCTATGAATAAAAGTTCTTTCAAGAAGAAGTCTTCAAAATCTCCAAGTATGTAAGTTGAAGTCTTCAAATTCTTCAAGTCTGCAGGTTGAAGTCTTCAAAATCTTCAAGTTTGCAAGTTGAAGTCTTCAAATCCTTCCAGCCTAATCTTTGAAAGATAAAATATCTCGACAAGACTTGAAGAAGAGGGAATTTGTAATCATTTAAAATTTATTTACATATTAGTTTATTAAATGATTCAGATTATATTAAATTCATGAATATATTAATCCAAATAAATATTATTGATTAATATAATTGAGTTCATTATTTAAATTCAATAAATATGGATTTAATTAAAGCCCGCTCCATAAAGCTCATATGCCATGTCACTTAAATCTGATTGGCTAGAGGGAGTCCTCTTCTAAACACAACTCCTCTATTTTAAAACTATAAATAGGGCCCTCATAATTCAGAAAAGAGAACCAAGAATTCTAAACAAGAAGCTAGAGAAAGCTCGTGGATCAAAAGCCACAAATTTCTCTAAGTTTACGAATTCAAGGATTCAAGTTTAAGAATTGAAGATTTCAAGCATTCAAGATCAAGATAAAGTTCAAGAACGATCAAGATCAAGACCGCCAGATTCAAGATCAAGCTCGAAGCCCTTGGATTCAAGATCAAGCTCGACGCCCTTGGATTCAACTAGAAGTCAAGATCAAGATAAAGTTCAAGTTCAAGAACGGTCAAGATCGACACCGCCGGATTCAAGATCAAGCTCGAAGCCCTTGAATTCAACTAGAAGTCAAGATCAAGATAAAGTTCAAGTCAAGATCAAGATAAAGTTCAAGTCAAGATCAAGCTCGAAGCCCTTGGATTCAACTAGAAGTCAAGATCAAGATAAAGTTCAAGTTCAAGAACGATCAATATCAAGACCACCAGATTCAAGATCAAGCTCGAAGCCCTTGAAATCAACTAAAAGTCAAGATCAAGATAAATTTCAAGTTCAAGATCAAGATTAAGTTCAAGTTCAAGTCAAATTCAAGATCAAGCTCAAGAGCCCTTGAATTATATTTCGAAAGGCGAATTCAGAGGAATCATAGAGATTGTAACACTCGCACTTTGAAATAATAAAATGATTATTGCATATTTTTGCGTTCTTGATTACTGTTTTCTCGACGTGAAATTTTATTCTCTACAATAATATAGCAAACAATGGTATGTCAATGACGTGTAACACCATTTTAAAAATAAAATAAAATTGCAAACTCAAGATATTCATGCAAAGAATAATAAAAGTATGGCATGCCAAGTAAAGACCAATAGATAGAAAAACAAACAAAAAAAAGACATATTCATAGAGTGACAAATGAGTGATGCGGGTGTGGGGTAAAGCTAATGCAGGGCAGCATGAAGCGGATTGAAACTTTTGCGGTTTTTTCCTGCAACAACATCACTTTGCCCTGCTTTCCATCCCTACATATCCAATTAAAATCATTACCTTTAATAATACGTTAAAAGACAAATAGTAAAGATACACACAAAACCTAAAGAACAATTTTATTTGGAGAAAGGAAGAATTTAAGAAAAAGGAAATGTTGTTGTAATGGAAAAAATCCATAGGAAAAACTAAAAACTAAAATATAAAAATAAAATAAAATAATATATATATATATATATATATATAGAGAGAGAGAGAGAGAGAGATAAAACGTCATTGAACTTTGTAAATTTCAAATGTATCCTAAAAAAAATATTGGCAAAGACAGGAAAGCAGAAAAAAAACACAGAAAAAAAACTACTAGAATGAAAAATTGAAGGAATTGTTGTTTCACTGAAGGGAATCTCCAATCCTATCTTCTATTTTATTCGAAAAAATTACATAAATAGTAAACATTTAGCCTATATTAGGTACTATAGCTATAGTTTAAATAATTGTAATTTGCGGCTACAGTTTTCGCAATTCTTGCTATTCGCCTGATTTGTATTATAGGCTTCATTTGTATAAATTCAGAATTTGTATAATTCATTTTCTGATGGTATAAATCAAGAATTTTGTAAATGCTTACCTTAATTATTTGTATGTGCTTTGTGAAAAATTCGTAACTAATTACCCTGTTTGTATATTGGTAAGCGAAATATACAAATCGAGTTCTGAAAAATTCCTAAATTTATAAATACAAAATTTGTATATACTTAACTTATTTGTATATTCACAAGGAAAATATACAAACGGGCAGAAATATACAAACCGCAACCTCCATAGCAAACAAAACTATAGTTATGGAGCGCAATTGTCGAAACTATAACTATAGAGCCTTATTATGTCTATTATGTTTGCTATTTCTAAAATTTTCTCTTATTCGGGAAATGTAGAGTTCTCAACCGACCACCAAATCCAACCCAATTCTCTATTTTACTCGCTAAAAATAATCTTATTTTCTCTCTTCAATATTATATTATTATTTTTATTACATTCTTATTTTCTTATTTTATAATATAAATTATTTTATTTTATTTTCTAATAATCAATTTATATAATTTTCGTGCAATATAAAATTTATTTTTTCAAATTCTTTATTTTATATAAAATTATATTTTATTCTAAATTTTTAAATAGCATAACTTGCAAGCAAATATTGTATAATATACAAATCAATGGACATAAATTGCAAGCAATATTGTTGTGATAAAATTATTATGTTATGTATTGTATTCCTATCTTGTATTTAAATTATTATGCCATGTGTTGTATTTTTAAATTAAAATTTGCATTTTATCAGTTTAATTTTGTGCATTTTTTATAGTGAAAATTAATAATAATATCAAATTATATTTGAGTGGCGATTTTAAAAAAAAATTAAAATATTATTAATTCGGGATGAAAGTAGTATATCTTAAAGGGAAAAGGCTCAAACATATAATCAAACTTTCAGAAAATGCTCATTTATGTTATCCGTTAAAATTTTGACTCATATATACCATTACTGTTAAGGAAAAGGCTCATCCATGCCATTTGTTTTAACTCTGGTTTTGCAAAACCACTTTTTACACCCCAAATAAGGCTTATGACTTTTCAATTGAAGATTTTGAATCAAATATACTCTTTTTGTTTGTTCTTCCTTAAGAACACCAAGAACACATGAAGAACATAAACAACTCTCAAATTTTCAACATATTCAATTATTCACGAAATCATCTCAAATTTCGGCTACATCATTAACTTCTTTGTTTGAAAAAACAAAATTCTAAAATCATTTGTAGAGTTTAAAAAATTCACTCGTATTAAAAAAATAATTCCAAAAACATAAAAATCAGTCCCAAAATTTTAGAAGTTTTCTTTGATTCATGTTTTTGTAGTTGTTTTTGACATTAGATCTTTGTTCCCTCGTGATTTTTGAGGCTACAAATTTTCAAATGATTTGAAATTGTGGAAAAAATTCTACCATTAAAGAATGTTGAAGTTTTGAAACTTTGAAAAAAATTCAAGTGGGTCTTGATGAGTTAGGTTGAATTCGCGCTCAAAAGATATTGAGTTTTGGTATCTGGCTCGGAGGGAAACTACTCTTGAAATTTGAGATAATTTCGTGAAAAATTAAAAAAGTTTGAAATTTAGGAATTGTTAATGTTCTTTATGTGTTTTTGGTGTTTTTAAGGAAGAAAAAGCAAAAAGAGTACATTTGATCCAAAAACCCTAATTGAAAGGTGTCAAAAGTTGTATGAGATGTTAAAACTGGTTTTGTAAAACCGTAGTTAAAAAAATGGCATGGATGAGCCTTTTCTTTAACGGCAATGACATAGATGAACCAAACTTTTAACGGATGACATAGATGAACCTTTTTTGAAAGTTTGATCACATATTTGAGTCTTTTCCCTATATTAAATAATATATATTTTTTAAAATGTTATATTACATCCAAAAAATTGCGAATATTAGAGATTTAATAAATGACCTTATATGAAAAATAATATGTTAATTACAAATAATACAAATAAGAAAACAATCAAAAAGTGAACGGAAAAGGGTCAAAAATACCCTTAAACTATCTGAAATAGATCATATATACCCTTAAACTATATTTCGACTCAAAACTACCCTTTTCGTCGAACTATTGGGTCAAAAGTGCCCTTCTTATTAACGGAAGATGTTAAATGCCATGTGGATGCCACATGGATGCCACATTGCACGCCAATAGGGTTCCACTGCCACATAGACTAAACAGAAAAGGGTCAAAAATACCCTTAAACTATATTTCGGCTCAAAACTACCCTTTCCGTCAAACTATTGGTTCAAAAGTACCATTCTTATTAACGGAAGTTGTTAAATGTCATGTGGATGCCACATTGCATGCCAATAGGATTCCATTGCCACATATACTAAAACCCTAAATCCTAAGTACTCGCCCCCCCCCTCCTCATTTCATTATTTTCCAGAAACGATTTCACCCCTTCTCCCTCATTTCGCGGCTAGGGTTTCATAGTTTTCTTCGTCGCTAGGTTTCAAAGTTGATATTCGTGGTTGTAGGTTAGTAAATATTTTTTCTTATTTTATTATATTTACGATTTCAAAGCATGATAGTTAGGATTTCACAACTTTCCCCTCATTTCGCGGCTAGGGTTTCATAGCATTCTTTGGGGCTGAGTTTCAAAGTAGATATTCGTTGTTGTAGGTTAGTAAATATTCTTTCTTATTTTATTATGTTTACGATTTCAAAGCATGATAGTTAGGATTTCACAACTTTCCCCTCATTTCGCGGCTAGGGTTTCATAGCTTTCTTCGAGGCTAGGTTTCAAAGTGGATATTCATGGTTGTAAACATAATAAAATAAGAAAAAAGATTTACTAACCTTCAACCACGAATATCCACTTTGAAACCCAGCGACGAAGAAACTGTGAAACCCTGGCCGCAAAATGAGGGAGAAAGGGTGAAATCGTTTCTAGAAAATAATGAAATGAGGGGGAAAAGAGTAATTAAGATTTAGGGATCTAGTCAATGTGGTAGTGAATCCCTATTGGCGTGCAATGTGGCATCCACATGGCATTTAACAACTTCTGTTAATAAGAAGGGCACTTTTGACCTAGTAGTTTGACGAAAAGGGTAGTCTTGAGCTGAAATATAGTTTAAGGGTAAATATGAGCTATTTTGGATAGTTTAAGGGTATTTTTGACCCTTTTCTTTTAGTCTATGTGGAAGTGGAACCCTATTAGCGTGCAATGTGGCATCCACATGGCATTTAACAACTTCCGTTAATAAGAAGGGCACTTTTGACCCAATAGTTTGACAGGAAGGCTAGTTTTGAGTCAAAATATAGTTTAAGGGTAAATATGAGCTATATCGGATAGTTTAAGGGTATATTTGACCCTTTTCTGAAAGTGAAATAAAGAGTGTGAATAGTACCTATCTATAAATTAAATAGTGAATTAAAGTGTGGTTGGAGAGTCCATTCTCTATTTTCCTCTCCAAATATAGACAAGGCATAATGGTCTGGGAGGCCCCTGTACTTGTCTCAGTTTGTCACCTGGACCCTTCTACTCACGACTTTGACAACTGAACCCTCGAATCCACTAACCCCAAACATTTTAACCTTTTTTTGACCATTCATCCTATGTGCCAAAATTAGTTCAAGTGCGTGAATTAAACTCAGCGACAAATGCTTTCAAAAAGCCAATAACGATCATTTTTGGCCATCTTCCTCACATTTCCCTAATTTCTTCGTCAAATATCCCAAATTTCTTCTCTTTCTCACTCGTTTATCTCTCTCCAAATTTCTTCACTACAAATTTCTTCTTGTTCTTCACAATCGATCAGGCCCTGTTCATATTTTATTTCTGTCACCTTTTTCTTACTCGTTAATCTTTTTGTTCTTCAGAATGACTGTTTGTTTTTTCTATTGTGGGCCTCATGCTAAACTTAAGATGTCAAGAACATCAACTAATCTAGGAAGAATGTTTTGGGGATGTCAAAAATACACAAATGGTAATGGATGTGGATTTTTCCGATGAGGTGATATGACTGATCCTACTTACCAAGAACAATACTACATGAAGAACCAATCAATAAATCTTGATCACGAAAGGTAGGGAATATAGGGGAGATAGAGCATTAGTATTGATATCAGTGTTGTTGTGATTGTTGTCATTTGATTTCTATCTTTTGTATTTAAGATGTCTTGATGATTTTTTCATTTGAGTACTATGATAATGTAATATAATGTATGAAAATATCCAATTTAAGACACTTATAATTATCATAGTAAATTCATAAGCAAAAATAACTTGTTTGTCATAATAAGTTAACATAACAGTTGAAAATTAAGTTAATACTTGGAAAGTATCATAGACAATGTCATTAAGAATTTAGCTAGACAAAACATTAGTCTTTACTATGAAATATTATGTGTCTTGAGTGCTTGGTGTGTACTGAGTGGCTGGTGTGCGTGAGTTCTTTTGGACTGGGTGCTTGTAGTGGTATGAGTGCTTGTAGAAGAGTTGACTCGTTTGTAACTTTGTTCTTGTAGCTTCCTTTCAGTAACTGCAGCTCCACCCTTCCACCTTAGTCCATTGGGTTTGCAACCAAGATCAATATTGGTAGGCGCTGAACTCTTCAATGTAGCACTATGTAACACTCTATCAGTTTGAAAAGGCAATAATGATATTAGTTAGAGATTCTATAGAATCAAACTAAAGGTCCTTCAATGATAATACTTACCCTCTCTATCACACTACCATTTTCTCCAAATAGCACACCAAAACAATTGTTCTTGGCCTCTTATATCCGAGATTTGCACCACCTCTTTTAACTTTGCTACTCATATTTGATCCACTGGCACCAATAATTGACTGTTGAGTACTAAATTGACTTGTTAGTTGAACAAAACTTGCAAAATTTACAGAAATATTTGCAGCACTTCCACCAGTAGTTGTTTCTCTTTCAGGTGTTGTTGAAATAGTGACTGGTCTTTTAGTAGTTATACCATAACTTCCACCAGTACATGTTGTAGCAATAGTTGCAGCAGTAGATGCACCTCCAGAAGATGTTGAAGTAATGGCTGGTCTTTTAGTAGCTGCAGCAACACTTTCACTAGTACATGTTGTTGAAGTAGTTGCACCAATAGTTACACCTGCAGAAGCTGCTAAAGTAGTTGCACCACCACTTCCACCGGTACCAGTTCTTGCAGTTTCGGTAGTATAGCCATTTTTCTACATACACAATTTTCCAAACTGAATTCAGAAGTATTGATAAAATAAATTTCATTAACAAAGTTGAAGAAGTTAAAGCAAAACTTACAGCAATTGAACAACCTTTCTTGTTATGTCCAAAATTCATGCACAAAGAATATTTCAATTTTCTACCCTAGCCTTTCCAAACTTCTTCTTACTAGGCTCAACACTATCTTTTGACCTTTTTTTCTTGGTCTTCCTGGCATATGAGTGATTTCAGGTGGCTCAATGGATGGTCTTGTGCTCTTTGGCCACATCTTCATGTTTGCCATAGGTTGAATGAACTTATTGTATGTCTTCAGATATGTTTCCTTCTTTTACCACTGATCAATAAATGACTCAACATCTAATCATTGCAATGCATTGCAGTAATTCCATGTGCACAAGGAATTCCCTTCAGTTTCCATGACCTACAACTACACACTTTCTTTTGAGATTAACAACATGTTTATATGGTGGATCCTGAATCTCATGACCATTATCTCTATTGAATTTAACCTCACATATGGCTGCATGTTTAGCACTCTCACTAAGAATTTGTATAGCCATAGATGACACATCAGTTACCCAATTTTCAGAAAAATCTCTCTGTTGAGTCATTCTTTCCATGACTTTGAGTTTAATTTCCTCTAACATAATAATGATTGATTTGAATCTAGCTTCCAAAATCCAACAATTGAATGTCTCACACATATTATTCTCAACTATGTCACACTTTCTATGATCCTTGAATAATGCCCCAAACCATGCCTCTTTATTGTACTTTAACAAAGCTTCCACAATGCCTTCTCCCAACACACTCATTTCATCAAGTTTTGATTATAAATGAACTTCAAATGGAGCCTTGGCCACCTGCCAATTTTTTTTCTCCTTTCTTCACCCCTCCATACCTTCTTTCAGTTGACCCATATATTTCTAGCACACCATCTATGCTCAACATTTGGCAATAAATAAGTAAGTGCTATGTGAAGACCCTATCGAAGAAACAAGGCATGCCAAGAAAATAGGAATATAAGTGTAACATAGAAATTGCTATAGCAAAATAAAAAAAAAAGACTACAAAGTGTTTTCATACCTTCTGCATATCAGACATACTTGTGAGTCCTTCACCTTCAGTTTATGTTAGCTCCAAATCATGCCCGATGCACTTGATAAACCAAGACCATATGTCCTTGGATTCTTTATTAACTACTGCCCAAGCTACAAGGTACATCTGATTATTTCCATCCTTGGAAATGCAAGTCAATAGTTCACCTCTACATACACTTTTTAGAAATGCACTATCAAAACCAAATATCCATCTACACCCCTCCATCCATCCACTTTTTAGTGCTCCAAGACAGATATAAATCCCCATAAATACCTCTTTTCCAAGAATTTTATATTCTTGGATGTCCTAACAACCACAGTAGTTCCTGGATTTGTAGACTTCAACTCCTCAACATAATCATACAATCTAGCAAATTCCTCTATGAAATTACCCATATGCTCATTCAAGACTTTTATTTTTGCTCTTCTACAACTTGTTTTACTAACATAAAATCCACAATCCTTTCTTACCAAGCCTTGAATGTGATGGAGTCTCATGCTAGGCTCACTCATGATTCTATCTTTCGTAAGTCTTACTAATCTACTTTGGAGTACATAACTTGTTTCTTGTTCTTTTGCAACACTTATGGAAAGGAAAATATGTCTTCACAATAAAATTTCCAGTATAACCATCAATACTTCCAAGAATATGCCAAGGACAACCCTTGTTATTACACTTTTCCCTAATCCTCTCCTTTTCATTAGGTTTAAGCTTAAGGTTCACACCCTTATAAATAGAGTAAGTTTGTAGGGCTTCTCTTTGTAGGGCTTCTCTAAACTCAACATTATTCACAAAAACCATATACAACTGAAATATTTATTTTTTGGCATTTTGGTCAAAATAGACCTTTGTACTTGCATTCCTAGCAGGTGGATCTTCAACCTCATCAGACTCAATAGGATCCCCTTCATCTTCACTAATTTCACTGCCACGATCTAAGCTATCAAAATTCAGGTCATCCCCACCCAATTTTCCTTCATATCTTCCCCTCTTATTCTTATTAATATCTTTAAAACCAGCATCTATACCAACAGGACCAGAAGGTATCTCCTCTACATTTATTCTAGCAGTCTTTTCTTTACTAGCTTGTTCTTGAGTGTTTGACTGCTAACTTCAATAAACTCACTATCCAAGTCACTTAAGTCAATAATGTTCTCACAACATCATAAAGTGACTCAAAATTATATTGTTCAGCATCTACATCTACATCATATTCATCAGATGTTTGAAGGTGGTATAAAGAAAAGTCATTACCTTGACCTTCATCCTCATCTAACTCCTATAAAGAAACCTCAGGAGCAACAGTCTCCTTATTCTTTCCCGTGTCTACCATAGGTTGATGATCTTCTTTCATATTTGTATCATATTTTTTATCATATCGTTAAGGGGAAGACACATCAGCCCTAGCATTTATAACAGTAGGTGGGGTGGGGGTTTGGGCTACTTGCTCCTCATTAGGATTCTCAACAATTAAAGGAGTACTAATTTGATGTACCACAAACACATCAACAAAGTCCCCATCCTTTAAGTTGTTAATAGATATTGACATATAAAAACCACAAACATATCAGCATCACTATTCAACATATAAAAACCACCTCTTTTGTTAACTTTGGACCCAAAGGTTTCAACTATTTTCAATCCCAATTCACTAGCTAATTTCTGAAAAAAATATGATATGGAGCTCATCCATATCGATTCTTATTTTTTTCAAGATAAAAAATTGCATTGGCATACATGCGTTCAGGGTCTGATAAAAAACAACCTCCATAATGCATTTGAAGTGTAATAATTGTTGAAGATATATTCTTACCATGCCTGCAAAGTCACGAGGATACTTCAGATAATTGACCAAAAGCCCTAAATGAAAAAAAGCGTTAATTGACAAAAAGTCCTAATTTATAAAAAAAAAAGCCTAATTTTAAAGTAATTCTTTATGGAGTACAACAAAAATCGCTATAATAATCTGATATAATCCAATGGACCACTAACAAGAAAGAAATCCAACATAATTGATAACAAATAAAATATTTCAGTTATGAAAAAACCATAGATTCAAAACATATTCACGGCAAATGCAATTGAATGCATAATATTTATACAAATTGTTATTAGGCTTGTTGTTAGGCATGTAAAAAATCCGACTCCTCCCAAAAATTACACCATAACCTCTGCAAAAGTACTAAACCCTAAAACAACAAAATTTAAACTGAAACACCAAAAATAACTGCAAAACGAAGAGAATGAAAATCAGTTAACAAACTTACAACTATAGAGTGAAACACAAACTCAAACGCCTTAGAGAATCGAAAAAAATCATGGTGATCAACAACCTAAATCAGGACTAGAGAGAGTACGAGGGTCTAGTTGAAAAGGCAATGAGAAAGAAATGTTTGGAAGAAAAAGGAATTAACCTATTTTTAACATGTCATTTCCTACGTGGCATTTTTAAATGATGTAGAAATCTACGTATGGTGTTTGTACTTCACGCACCACTGAGTAGTAAAAAAAGGGTTTAAAATGTTGGGTTTTAGTAGGTTCGAGGGTTCAGTTGGCAAAGTCGTGAGTAGAAGGGTCCAGGTGACAAACTGAGAGAAGTACAGGGGCCTCCCAGACCATTCTGCCTATAGAAAATGAAGATTAAAATAGAGGTGTGTTGGAGATGGTCTAAAGCAATCCTAGGAAATGAAAACCATTTTCAAACATTTATATAGTTCATTTGTCATGGTTTTTGCCTTTTTGGGGTTTTCCCCCATATATCTAATAATTATAAATTAGTTTTTATTTACTATTAATATAACTCTTTAAAGTCTACAATCTTTTTGTAAATGAATATATAAGTTGGCTAAATTAATGGTTAATGGAGAAATTCAGTTATACGAAAGATTAAAGCATGTTTGGCATTGCTGTTGGGAGGCCAGAAACACTTATTTTGAGGGAAAAAAGCACTTTTGTTTAAAAATAAGGGGTTTGGCAAATCAGTAAAAGTGCTTTTAAATGAGAGTAAAATCAGTTTTTCTGCAGTTGGGAAGAAGCTTAAAATTTCTGTTTTTTTTTACAAGAAACTATTTTTCTCAAGACTAAAATATCATTTTTCATATATACATATTGACAAATATATCTCTTATTAATTAATTAGCATATTTCTTAAGTTTGGTTAAATTTCATATAAGAATTTTATTTTTTATTTTTATATAATAAATTTATAATTTATTTTACGTTTATATATTATTAATTTATACATTATATATTATTTTAAGTATTATTTTGCAGAATTAGAAAAAACAAAATCTAATTAATTTTTTATAATATCTATTTCAAATAGTTTCTCTGCATTTAATAATTTTAATATTAAAAGTACATTAATAGTTGTCCTTTTTTGTAATTTGACTATCAAAAACACTTTTTAAAAAAGATTAGTCAAACATAATTTGTTTATGAAAAGTACTTCTCAAATGAATAAGCCAAACACAAATTGTTTTCTTTTTTCAAAAACATTTTTCTGAAAAGCCATTTTAAAAAAGTACTTCCAAAAAAATAATACTCTCTCTGTCTCATTTTATGTGAGGTAGTTTGACTCGACATGAAGTTTAAGAAAGAAAGGAAGACTTTTAAAATTTATGGTCCAAAATTGTCACGACCCAGATCGTCGTGATTGATACCCACACTAACCCCGGGTGGGAGAATCGTTACTACAATCCAACTATACAACTTAACAAAAATTAGAACATTATAAGATACGGAAGCAGGTTTAAATGACTAAAGAAAAATGGAGTTCCCATAAACTCTGAAAGTTTAATAAAACAATTACCAAGACATTTGCGGAAAACAACCCCTAGAACCTGAAGGTCAATGTACCAAAACTCTACTAACCACAAGTCTAAGAACAAGGGGTACAACCCCAAAACTAAACAAACGAATATCTAAAGTATTAGTCTAAGTCCGAAGGAAATGGACTAAACAGAATGAGAACTCATGGCAGCCTTGAAAAACTAGCTCACCCTTGAATTCGATCTCGATCAGTGATCTCCAAAATGAGGTATGTCAGTAGCCGCCTGAAGATGCCCTGTACTCAACAAAGAAAGAACAAGTGCACTATCAGTACACAATCATAGTAAACTGGTAGGATCACGCGACTATTCCAGTAAGAGAAACATATATAAACAGTTACAACATAGTAAACATGACATGCACAGAATATATATATACATCGGTTATCAGTTCAGGAGCAATGTACAATTCCACATTCGCAATAACAAGTAGATATGCCAATTCAATGGTCCTTTTATGAAAGCCAAAATCAAACTGTTAGTGTGCCAGAACGTGACATCTGATCCCAACTAGTGTGTCGAAATGTGACACCTGATCCAATATATGTGTCGGAACGTGACACCCGATCCAATGTATGTGTCGGAACGTGACACCCGATCCAATCAACACAATCACATTCACACTCGTAATGTACATGCTCATAATCATACAATCAAGTGTTGAATCATGACATACATTTGTTCATTCATACTCAATTCATTTGGTTTGATCAATAGTGTTTCATTCACATACATACATGCATTACAATGAAACAATTGCCAACATACATCACACAAACATGAAATCAAACCATCACCTACCTTGAAACCAAGCTTGAATCCACCTAAGGCACTTGAATCTTCCCTTTTCGAATTCTTTCCGCTTGTTCGTGGTCTAAAAACAACAAATAAATGCAAGGATCAATAAACGAGGCCTAATTACCCAGATTACAATTGAAATTATCAACCCTAGGCCAAAACCAAGATCTGAATACCCAACTTAGGGCTTTTTCCACCATTAGTTTCAGGTCAAAACCATTCCCCAATGATAATCACCCAAGAATCTAAGTTCTACGGATCAAAAAATGAATTAAGTGAGTAAAAACCTTACCTTTAGATCTAGAAGAGGTCAAAAAATGTCAAGAACTTGCCCTGGGTTGTCTCCTAACTCTTAAGAACAAAGTTTGTAGAAAAATAATAAAATTAGGGTTTTTCCCTGAGCTAAGATCAGTTTTGGGAGTTCTACTCGCCTGAATTCGATTTCGTAAAGTCCTACGGGTTCCTAAACATCTTAGTTATCTACTCATGTGATAAAATTCATAAATAGACCCCCCATTCATTACCAGATTTCCCTAGACCTCACCTGACTCAGATTTTATCTAAATCTGGACTAGGCAACAATTTTTCAAGTCACTACTCAAAAGTTTTCTGGCCCCAATTATTTCCCCATTGGCTTTTATATAACGACGGGAACAAGTCGTTACAATAGATATCAATTTACCCATCACTTGTCCCCGAGTGATAAACTAGCTAAAGTAAGAGTAGAGTAGTACCTGAATCATCAAACAACTGGGATACTTGTCTCGCATGTTCTTCTCAGTTTCCCAAGTAGCTTCCTCAGATGGACGATGCTTCCATTAAAATTTCACAGACTAAATCTCTTTGGTCCTCAACTTCCGGAAATCACGATCAAGAATTGCAATCATTTCCTCTTCATATTGAATGTCTTTGTCTAACAACATTGAGTCCCACTTTAAGATGTAACTCCGTCCCCATGATACTTCTTCAACATTGACACATGAAACACTAGATGAACTCCAGATAAGCTAGATGGTAAAGCCAACCTATAAGCCACTGGCCCTTCACAATCAAGAACCTCAAATGGACCAATGTATCGAGGACTAAGCTTGTCCTTCTTACCGAATCTCATCACCCCCTTTATGGGTGACACTTTTAAAAGAACTTGTTCACCAACCTGAAATGTCATGTCCCTTACTTTACGATCCACATACTTTTTCTGCCGACTCTGGGCTTCTAGAAACTTACCTTGGATACTTCTCACCTTATCCTGATCTTCTTTCACCTAATTAACCCCCAAAGGTTTCACATCTTCATCTTCAAACCACCCTATGGGAGATCTACACCCCCTTCCATAAAGTGCCTCAAACAGTGCCATGTCATTGCTGGAGTGGTAACTTTTATTATAGGAGAACTCATGTAACATCCTGCGTCTAGAAATAATTAGAATGTAGTTTAAATCTGGAAATTTTCGTTTATGGAAAGTATAAGGGAAATCTGGAAAATTGTAAGCAAGTAAAGTTGAGTTTTGGTCATTTTCAAACAATCATAACTTCTAGCTCAGGATGAGTTAGGTGTACTTAGAGATATGTTTGCAAAGCTCTTGGAATGATATTTCCAACGCCTCCAAGTTTGCACGATTTAGAGTTCGTATGAGTGAGTTATACCATTTGGAAGTTGGGTTGCTGGATTAAGGAAATGTCCAAATCCGAATTTTAAAGGGTAGTTTGGTCTTTCCTTACCCTATTGTTTTATTTCGTTTATGGGTAATTAATTGGGGTCTAAACTGATGGGAGTCAGTTTAGACATTTACCAAATAGAGCTAGGGTTTGGGAGGAAGAACGCAAGAAAAGAGAAAGGAGGAAAAGCTAGATTCGTTGTCGTTGTAAGGAAATTGCTTGCGAATTTCACCGAGGATTCAATCAATTAAGGTATGTGAGTCTATCACAACGTTGAGTTCGTTCACCCACGTGCCAAGCATGTTTGATTCAGTGATTTCATCTTTAAAAGATTGGATTTTGAATGGTATTGAATGTGGTTCTTGAATTACTTTCGTTCTTGAACATGAGTTGAGTTTTAGGAGTTCTTGATGATTAAATTGTTAGTTCTTGAGTTAGATCCTTGTGCATATGATTTAGGTGCATGAATCTAAAGTGATTTAGAGAAAAAGAATTGAGTTAAAATGATTTAGGATCAGAAAACGGGATCAAAAAATTCGTCAGACGCACCTGGGGAGGGCCAGGCGCGTCGCGCCCCCATAGCGCCAGGAGGCTGGAGCGGCGCGCCTGCAGTGCCCCCAAAACGAGCCCCAGTAAGTTGGGGTCTGGCGTGACGCGCCCGAATCGGCGTTTTTCACCAGATTTTCGTCGGTTAGCCTATTTAAGTTATTCTAAAAGTGTATTAACACTTTCCATTGATCCTAACTACTCTAAATGACTTCTAAACATCTAGAAATCATCCAGAAACATAAATCATTACCTTGAATTCATAAATCCAAATTCAAGGAAAGTCAAGAGCCAAGTCTAAGAAGTTCTTAGAGTCTTTTCAAGAAGTCTTTTGCAAATGCTTTTAACTTTGTTTTAAGACTTAAAGTTCAAGTTGAGTAAAGAGTAAAGAGTAAAGTTTGAAGTTCTTTCTTCAAAAGTATATGGGGACTAAGTATTCCCAAAGAGATTTAAAATGTTTTTACATTTAAATAAGAACGGAAACTGAGATTTCCAAAGAGCTTCCGGGCTAGTTTTCAGAAATTTTTTTAAATACATCTCAGAGTTATTTGTGTCTTGCATACACACATAGTTGATATCATGTTTTTAAACAACTTTTATTTATATTGCCCTTGCTTTTAATCTGTTTTATATTGAAATGAGTTCAGTCATGTTGAGTTGAGTTGAGCCAGATAAGTTCTTCAGTTTCTCTCAGATTCTTTCTAGCCTATGTTGTTTTAGCATTCCAACTCGCATACTCGTACATTCAATGTACTGATGCCAGTTGGCCTGCATCGTATTATCAATCAGACACATGTAACTAGGATTGACATTCAGGCACATCGTTGTTCCAGTGAGTAGTACAGAGTCTGTTGGTGAGCCTCCTTGCTTTTCGGAGGATCCATTTCATTGCTTTCTAGTTTAGTCCATTAGGATGTTGTGGGATCTGTCCCAACATCCATCTCAGTTATTATTAGAGGCTTCATAGACAGTCATACGTTTGCCCTTTGTGTCTTTTCAGTATCATTTCTTATTGTTAAGACTTGGGTTGCCACTTTTGGCCAGTTGAATGTTCCTTTATAACATTCCAGTTTATTATATGAACTTATCTTTGTATAGTTTAAGTCTTCCGCTGAGTTAAGTAAGCCAGGCCAAGGGTTTGCTTGGGGCCAGCAATGGTCTTCGAGTGCCAGCCACGTCCAGGGTGTAGGCTCGGGGTGTGACAACTCACACAACGGTAGGAACTTATCTCAATGCCCTCCAAAGTCAATCACACATGCTCTCAACATGTCCTCTAACACTTGAATCGTTCTCTCTGACTGCCCGTTCATCTCTGGATGGATAGTTGTACGAAAAGTGAGTTGAGTGCCCAACTCATCATCCAATTTTCCCCAAAACTTGGATGTGCACTGCGTAACACGGTCCAAGATGATAGAAAGGGGGCCCCCATGTAGTCTCACTATCTCTTTCACATAAACTTTAGCAACCTGCTGAGCATTATAATCTACTCAGACTGGAATAAAGTAGACTTACTTAGTCAATCTGTCAACCACTACCCAAATGGAATCAAACTTTCCCAATGTATTGGGGAGACCAACCACTAAATCCATAGCTATCCTCTCCCACTTCCATTCTGGAATTAGCATTCGCTGAAGCAAACCTGCAGGCCTTTGGTGCTCATACCTTACATGCCGACAGTTTTGGTACTTAGCCACAAATTTAACTATGTTTTTCTTCATGCCAGGCCACCAATAAAGTCGCTTCAAATCTCAGTACATCTTGGTCACACCCGGATGAATGGAATACCGCGAACCATGGGATTCTGTCAACATTTTTTGAATCAAGTCATCCACTTGGGGAACAAAAATTCTCCCCTTAAAACTTAGCACATCTTCCGCATCAAGAACCATATTTTGTGCCTTAAAAATTACTGTCTTCTTTCTAAGCTCATTCAAATTCTCATCCTCTAACTTTTTGACCTTGATCTCCTCAATGAACGTGGGTCTAACCTCAATGCTAGCTAATACCCCACTTTTCTATGAGATGCCCAACTGCATGAACTTAGACTCCACGGTCTGAATCTCCTTGGCCGAAGGTCGCTTGGATACACCCAAACAAGCTAGACTGCCCATGCTTACCGTCTTTCGGCTTAGTGCGTCTGCCGCCACATTAGCCTTACCCGGATGATATTGGATGGTGACACCATAATCCTTAAGTAACTCTATGCACATTCGTTGTCTCAGATTTAGGTCCTTTGGGTGAATACATGTTGCATACTACGATGATCAGTAAACACCTCACACTTGACACCATAGAGGTAATGCCGCCAGATCTTAAAAGCGAACACTAGCGCTGCCAACTCCAAATCATACGTCGGGTATTTCCTCTAACAACTTTGAACTATCGCGTTGCATAAGCTATGGCATTCTTATCCTGCATAAACACATCACCAAACCTGAATGTGAAGCATCACAATAAACAATGAAATATTTAGCTTCCACGTGTAATGCCAAAATATGTGCGGTGGTCAAGAGAGTCTTGAGCTTTTGAAATCTCTTTTCACATTTTTCAGTCCATTCGAAAGGCACCTCCTTTTTAGTCAACCTTGTTAGATGTGTGGCAATAGAAGAAAAAAATTTCACAAACCGACGATAGTAGCTAGCGAGCCCCACAAAACTCCTAACTTCAGCCACAGAGCTAGGCCGAACCCAATTCTTAACCGCTTCAATCTTTTGGGGATCTACCATTACCCCTTCCCTTCAAACCACATGCCCCAAAAAGACAACTGAAATCCAACCAGAACTCACACTTGGAAAATTTGGCATACAATTTTTGTTTCCCAAGGACACCCAAAAAGTATAAGAAGATGGTTCGCATTCTCTTCCTTAATATTTGAATACACCAAAATGTCATCAATAAAGACAATAACAAAAGAATCCAGAAATGGTTTAAACACACCATTCATAAAACTCATGAAGGCTGCAGGTGCATTGGTCAATCCAAATGACATCACTAAAAACTCATAGTGCCCATAGCTGGTCCTAAATGCGTTTTGGGTACATCTTCTGGCCTAATCTTTAACTGATGGTAACCAGACCTTAGATAAATCTTAGAGAAAACTGACGCACCCTGCAACTCCTCAAAAAGATCATTTAGCTGAGGCAACCGATACTTATTTTGAATGGTGACCCTATTCAACTGCTGGTAGTCTATACACATCCTCATACTACCGTCCTTTTTCTTAACAAACAAGATAGGAGCACCCTACAGGGAAGCACTAGGATGAATGAAACCTTTATCAAGAAGTTTGTGAATTTAATTCTTAAGCTCTCCGTCGGAGCCATGCGATAAGGAGGAATGGAGATGGAGAGGGTATCATGTTCCAAATCAATGCACAAATCTATATCTCTATCCGGAGGCATACCAGGAAAATTGGTAGGAAACACTTCCCTGAATTTCGACACCACGTGAATAGAATCAATAGAAGGAGACCCGACCTCAACATCTCGAACATGAGCCAAATATGCCAAACGCCCCTGCCCTACCAGTTTCCTAGCCCAGATGGAAGATATGACCTTAGCTGGCTTAGGCGTGTACACCCCTTCCCACTCTAACTTTTCCCTACCCAGGATCCCTAGAGTCACAGACTTAGTATAACAATTTAACACAACATAATAGAGGGACAACCAAGTCATTCCTAAGATTATATCAAAGTCAGTCATATCCAAAATAACCAAATCCTCCCAAGTCTGAAAACTCATCAACATAATAGGAAGGGCACGATAAACATGGGTGACTATGACAGACTGTCTAACTGGGGTAAAAACATGGATGGGGGCATCAGGTACATCACAAACCGCATCAAATCCCAAGGCAAACTGAACTAACACGTATGAAAAAGTAGAACCCGGATCAAACAATACATTAGTCATCCGGTCATAGACAAGAATAGTACATGTGATCACTGCATCAGATGTCTCCGCCTCGGTCTTGCTCGGAAATGCATAAAATTGAGCCCTATCATCTTGATGGGCGACCTCCTTGCCTGGTTGTGCTGCTCCTCTACTTGCATTACCATTTCTCCGACCTCCACGACCTCACTGATTTCCCCTTTTCCCACCTTGTGAACGTCCTCTACCATTATTATTGTTGTCAGTGGGTACCACTTATCTAGTCTGATGCTACGCGGGGTCCAACATGTGCAGTTGGGGACAATCTCTCCTCATATGCCAGTTCTCCACAGTTATAACAAGTGCGGTTAAAAGATGGCCTTCTACCCGTCGAAGGTGCGGCTCCCTGGCTATCTTGAATAAAATTTTGTTGTGGAGTTCCCGAGTAACTACTTGTAGAAGCGGGCAAGGCTGACTGAATTGGCTGGGCTACAAGTGTCGACCTACCTGAACCTCTGGAGTAAGAACCATGGAAGTTACATGTGCTCTTGGCTTTCTTAGCCAAAGCCTTAGACTGCCCATCACGTCTAACTCCCTCTACTTTCTTTACAAAGTCGGTCACCTCATTAAAGCTTTTTCTTGCAGAAGTCATGTGAACCGACAATACCTGTTATCTAGAGTTCAATCCTTTGACAAATAGACGAATCATCTCCTCTTCTGTAGTTGCTAATTGTGTATCATATCTTGACAAGGCATGAAACTTAGTCTCATAAGCAGTTGCAGTCATACCACCCTGCTTCAAAGCCATGAACTCATCCTTATTACGATCTCTCAAAGTCCGGGGCACATACTTTTCCAAAAATAGATCATGAAATTGTGTCCCAGTGAGTGGGGGTAAAACTGACGATTTGCATTCCACATAGGCCCTCCACCACTGCTTAGCCTCACCTAGAAAATGGAAGGTCAGGATCTCTACCCCATGTTGGTGTACAGTACCTAACTTGTGAAGCCTCTCATAATAGTCCAAAATAAACTCATAGGCGTCCTCACTCTCAGAACCATGAAACACGGGCAACTTTAGTTTCAGAAACTTAGTCAGTATCTCATGCTCATTACCAGTCATCACAAGACCCAATAAGGGGCGGAAAAAGACATCGGTGCCTACTGCTTCACCCACCTTGGGAACATTAACAATAATAGGGGGATTGGCTGGAGGTTGAGCCGCTTGAACTGTGGGAAGGACTCCAGGGCCGACCAATCTTTTCAGAAATGTCATGATTTGTTGAGCTAACACTGTGTCTAAGGGAGGAATACCTTTAGTCTCATCTTGTACCTCCTCCTCTTGTCCAACATCCTCCTCATTCTCGACCTCCACATCCTCTTCTACCTCTTCATGATGTGCGGGAGGAACCTCATTTCTAGGAGCATTCTCAACTGGAGATCCACCCCTAGAGGGTGCTACTCTTTCTCTACCCCTACCCCTTGCTCTTCCTCTACCCCTGCCTCGACCACGACCTCTGGTTGCGAACTCCTCGGCTGGCTTATTGACAGGAGCTGTGGGCCTGACACCGTTGAATCTAGTGTTAATCATCTGCGCACAGAAGAGTGAAGGAGATTAGATACCAATTTGGATCACCGGATACCGATTGGACTCAAGTTATAGCACGAAAGAAGACAATAGAAAATAGAAAGATTTCCTAAAGTCCTATAGCCTCTTGAAGAAAAATACAGATGTCTTTGTACCATTTTGTAAGACTCTGCTAGACTCGTTATGGTACACCAAGATCAATGAACCTAGAGCTCTAATACCAACTTTGTCACGACCCAGACCGTCGTGATTGGCACTCACACTAACTCTAGGGTGGGAGAATCGTTACTACAACCCAACTTAATGAAAACTATAACATTTAAAGATACGGAAGTAGGTTTAAATGACTAAAGAACCATGGAGTTCCCATAAACTCTGAAAGTTAAATAAAACAATTACCAAAACATTTGAGGAAAACAACGCCTAGAACCTCAAGGACTATGTACCAAATATCTAAAGTACTATTCTAAGAGCAAGGGTTACAACCCCAAAACTAAACAAACAAATATATAAAGTACTACTCTAAGTTCGAAGGAAAAGGACTAAACAGAATGAGAACTCATGGCAGCCTGGAAGAACTGGCTCACCCTTGAATTTGGTCTTGATCACTGATCTCCTAAGTGAGGTATGTTAGTAGCCGTCTGAAGATGTCTTGTACTCAACAAAAAAAGAGCAAGTGCACTATCAGTACACAACCATAGTGTACTGGTAGGATCACACGACTATTCCAGTAAGTGGAACATATATAAGCAGTCACAACATAGTAAACATGACATGTACAGAATATATATATATATATATATACAAACACATCAGTTATCATTTCAAGAGCAATGTACAATTCCACATTCTCAATAACAAGTAGATATGACAATTCAATGGTCCTGACATGGAATCTATACTCAAAATGTTAGTGTACCGGATGTGACACCTAATACCAATTAGTGTGTTGGAACGTGACACCCAATCCAATCAACACAACCATAATAACATTCACACTCATAATGTACATACTCATAATCATACAATCAAGTTTTGAATCATGGTATACATTTGTTCATTCATACTCAATTCATTTGATTTGATCAATAGTGTTTCATTCACATACATACATGCATTACAATTAAGCAACTACCAACATACATCACACAAACATGAAATCAAACCATCACCTACCTCGAACCAAGCTTGAATCCCCCTAAGGCACTTGAATCTTCCCTTTTCAAATTCTTTTCGCTTGTTCATGGTCTAAAACAATAAATTAATATAAGGATCAATAAACGAGGACTAATTACCCAGATTACAATCGAAATTATCAACCCTAGGCGAAATGCAAGATCCAAATACCCAACTTTAGGCTTTTTCCACCATCAGTTTCAGGTCTAAACTGGAGCCCAATGATAATCACCCAAAAATATAAGTTCTACAGATCGAAAAACAGATTAGGGGAGTAAAATTCTTGCCTTAGCACTACAAGAGGTGAAAAACTATCAAGAACTTGCCATGGGTCGTCTTCTAACTCTTAAGAATGAAATTTGCAAAAAGATATCGATATTGGGGTTTTTCCCTGGATTAATTCACGACTGAGCCGCTACGACAGACCCTATCCCGCCACAGCGGCCCCGCCCTAGCGGGAATAATCCCTCCCCAACAGCTTACATGGAGAAAGAACCTAGGCATTTAAGTTCCAAGCTCTCATTTCACAACACGCCTTCCGTTCAAAAACTACCATTTCACACAAAGATTAGTTTTGGGAGTTCTACTAGCTCTAATTTGATTCCTTAAAGTCGTACGAGTTCCTTAACGTCTTAGCTATCTACTCACATGATCAAATTCATAAATAGATTCCACATTCATTACCATATTTCCCTAGATCTTGGCTCAAATTTCGTCCAAATCTGCACTATGCTAGAGTTTTTCAAGTCACTACTCAAAGTTTTCTGGCTCCATTTGTTTCCCTATTTTCATTTCTATAACGAGGGGAACAATTCATTTTTTATTGAAAATTAGACATTTAATTAGATTTTAATTTACTATATTCGTAACTAATTGTTCCCATTGTTATGGAAAACCAATGGGGAAGGAATTTGGGCCAAAAACTATCTGCGTAGTAACTTGGAAATTTCTAGCATAGGCTAAACTTGGACGAAATCTGAGTCAGGTAAGGTCTAGGGAAATCTGGTAATGAGTGGGGATTTAATTATGAATTTGATCACATGAGTAGATAGCCAAGACGTTAAGGAGCCTGTACGGCTTTACATAATTGAATTTGAGCGAGTAGAACTCTTTAAACTGATCTTGGCGTGAAGGGGTAGTTTTAGAACGTCAAAGTTTGAAGGTGTGTTGTGAAATGAGAGCTTGGAACTCAAATTCCGAGCTTCTGTTTCCGTTCAGGCCACTGGGATGGGATTAATCGCGCCAGGGCGAGGCCGCTGTGGTGGGATGGGGTCCACCGTGGCGGGCTAGTAGCGAGTTAAGTCAAGGAAAAATCCTAAATCATTATTTTCTGTGAAACTTTGGTATTGAGGCTAGGAGACGACCCAGAGCAGTTCTTGACAGTTTTCCATGATTTCTAGCGCTAAAGGTAAGATAATTACTCCCCTAATCCGTTTATTGATTCGTGGAACTTAGAATCTTGGGTAATTATTATGGGGGAGGGTTTGGCCTGAACTTAATGGGGGGGGAATGCCTTAATTAAACATTAGGATCTCATGTTTGGCCTTGGGTTGATAACTTTAGTTATAATTCGGGTAAATTAGGCCTTGTTTATTGATCCTTGCATTATTTAACTATTTTAGACCAATAACAAGCTGAAAAAATCCGGAAAAGGAAGGTTCAAGTGTCTTAGGAGTTTTCTGGCTTGGTTTCGAGGTAGGTGATGGTTCAATTTCATGTTTGTGTGATATATTCCGATTAATTGCTTCATTGTATGCATGCATATATGTGAATAAATAAATATGAGTCGAATCTAATGAAATGATTATATGTGAACAATTACATACCATAAACCTATTACTTGATTGTATGACTATGATCGTCGTTCATTATGAGTGTAATTGTGACTGTAGATGTGTTGACTGGATCGGGTGTCACATTCCGACACATATATTGGATTAGGTGTCACATTCTGACACATTTATTGGATTGGGTGTCATGTTCTGACACATTTAAATTGAATCAAGTGTCACATTCCGACACACTAAATATTTGTTGATCTCATGGTACAAAAATGAGTCTAGTAGAGTCTTGCGGAACAATACGAAGATGTCTGTACTTTTCTTCAAGAGGCTACAAGACTTACGAAATCTCTCTGTATTTTTCTCCCTTCGTGTTATGACTTCATTCCAATTGGTATCTGGTGATCCAAATTGGTATCTAATTCTCTTTCACTCTTTTGTCCGCATATGGTTAATACGCGATAAAATGGTGTCAGGCCCGTATCCCCCATCAATGAGCCATTCGAGGAGCTCGGAGCAAGAGGTTGTGGTAGAGGAATAGGAAGGGTTAGGGTCGAGGAAGGGTAGCACCCGCTAGGAGTGAAGCCGTAGTTTAAAATTCCCTCAGGGAAGAGGACCCTCATGTGCCCCAAGAAGAGTTACAAGAGAATGTGGAAATCGAAAACAAAGAGGATATTGGACCAAAGGAAGAGGTACAGGCTGGTACTACAAGTATTCCTCCCTAAGACAAAGGTTAGCTTATGATGAGTCTTGAAATTAGACTTATTTAGGGACTTATTTTAATGGAATTACTGTCCTCAATTGCCTTTTTAATCCCAATATCTGATAAAAACTCTTAAGTTTCAGGTATTTGAAGATTTAAGGAAAGCATGGACACTATGTCGCAAAAAGGTGGAAAAGAGTGAAGTAATGGAAGATTGAGCATCGCCGAGTCCACTTGGCAAGTAGCCGAAGGGCCTTACTTTGCCTTTTGTTCCAATGCGCTGAGCCCTGAAGGAAGAGGATCAAATCGGCTGTGTAAAGGAGCAGTCGGCGTGTCGCCGAACAATTCTGCAAAGCAGTACTATACCGCCCAATAGTCTAGGACGCGAAGATGTTGTAGGAAAAAAAAGAAGGCGATGAACCAGAAAAAAAGCGACTCGCCGAGTTGATCGGCGATTCACACTAACCTCAGCGAACGATCTGCTACAACACTAGTTTCTGAAAAACTATAAACACTATCTTTATATCAGTTTTAATTATCATTCATTACTAGACATATTTTATTTTAAGTTTGTAACTCTTATATTTTCTCTCAAGTTTGAGAGGGTTTTGAAAAGAAAAAGAAGAACAAAAAGGGTTTCATCTCCTTCAAATTGGAAGTGGGTCTCTTGATTTCTTGCTTCTTTTCCTAAATTGAGACTTTAATCTTCATACCCAATTGATTTCAACATCATTAAAGGTATAATTTTCTATTTCTTGATGTGTGGCTAAAAACCCCCATTCTTGGGGTGTGATTTAGCAAATATGGGTTAAGATTGTGTTGGGTCTTGTTTGTTGATAGATTAAATGTAGTTTAATGGTGATTTCACCTAGTAGTTGTGGTTGAATTTAATGGGTTTGTAGTTGCAAATACAAGTCCACCCATGTGTTTTCGGCTTGCTCGAGAGAGAGATCGCGAAACCAATACTACTAGACTGATGGATTAAGGAGTGGGTCGACATGAGGTTCAGCCTGAGGGGTAAGGCGTAGGTTGGTCTTCATGAGGTAAGTGGGTGTCCGAGAGGAACCCATTTGAAACGGGGTAAGTTGCTCGAGAAAGAACTTATTTCCATTTAAAGCTTAGCCTAGTCACTATTACTCTATAAATTTTCTATCAAAAGCTTGTACCTATTAATGTAGATTAATTTGTATTGTGGTCACACCCCAAGAATCTCCTTTCATACTTGATTTTCCTTACATCTTACTGTTTTTGTTTGATTTTGTGAAAAACCCCCAAATCTATATTTGACACTTTTGTGTCCCCATTGATTTATGATGTTTTTACTCGTTAATCTCTTTAGCTATGACTAATTAGAACTAAATTCTAGTTAGCTACTAATTCTCAAAGCCTTTCCCTTGGGACACGACGCCAACCATCGGTTGGGTTACTATATTATCGATGATCGTAGAAACTTGAACTGTAATTAGTGTCGTTCGTCATGATAAGCATCAGCTTAGCAGATCATGACTTTTCTGAAGGGATTGGTCGGCCCGAGAATCATTCCCACAGTGCAAGCAGCTCAACCCTCAGCCAATCCCCCCATTGTTGTTACTATTCCCAATGTGGGTGGAGCATTAGGAACTGATGCCTTTTTTCGTCCCCTATTGGGTCCTGTGATGACTGGTACTGAGCACGAGATGTTGACTAAGTTTCTGAAGCTGAAGTCGCATGTGTTCCATGGTTCTGGGAGTGATGACGCCTATGAGTTCATTATGGATTGTTATGAGAGGCTTCACAAGTTAGGTATTGTACACCAGCATGGAGTAGAGTTCGTAACCTTCCAGCTTCAAGGTGAGGCTAAGTAGTGGTGGAGGGCCTACGTGGAATACAGATTGCCAATCTTGCCACCACTCACTTGGACGCAGTTCCATGTTTTGTTTCTGGAAAAATATGTGTCTCGGACTTTGAGGGATCGCAAGAAGGATGAATTCATGGTTTTGGAACATAGTGGCATGACTGTAGGTGCTTACGAGGCTAAGTTCTAATTCTTGTCCTGATATTCTACACAGTTAGTAACTACTGAGGAGGAGAGGATTCGTCTATTCGTCAAGGGATTGAACCCCAAATTACAGGTATTGTTTGTTCACATGACATCTACAGGGAAAAGTTTTAATGAGGTGACAGACATTGTGAAGAAAGTGAAAGTAGTTCGACGTGATGGACAGGTCAAGGCTTTGGCTAAGAAGCCCAAGAGCACATGTAACTTCCATGGCTCCTACTCAAGAGGTTCAGGCAAGCCGGCACTTGCACCTCAGATAATTTAGTCCGCCATGCCCACTTCTATTGGTGGTTACTCGGGAATTCCATAGTAGAATTTTATTCAAGATAGCCAGGAAGCGGCACCTTCGGTGGGCAGTATGCCATCTTTTGACCGCAGTTGTTACAATTGTGGAGAACCTGGCATATGAGGAGAGATTGTCCCCATCCACACATGTTTGACCCCGTGCAATAGCAGACTAGAGCAGTGGTACCCGTAGGCAACAACAATAATGGCAGAGGACGTCACAAGGTGAGCGAGGAGGGAATCAACGAGGTCGTGGAAGCTGGAGAAATGGTAATGCATGTAGAGGAGTTGTACATCCAGGCAAGGAGGTTGTTCATCAAGATGACATGACTCAGTGTTATGCCTTTTCGGGCAAGACCGAGGCGGAGACATCTGATGCGGTGATCACAGGTACTATTCTTGTATATGACCGGATGGCTACTATTTTATTTGATCTGTGTTCTATTTATTCATATGTGTCTGTTTAGTTTGCCCTAGTATTTGATGTGATTTCTGATGTACTTGATGCCCCCATCCGTGTTTCTACCCCAGTTGGAGAGTCTGTCATAGTCACCCATGTATATCGTGTTCTAGTTATGGGTTATCAAACTTTGGTTGATTTGGTTATTCTGGATATGACTGACTTTGATATAATCTTAGGCATGACTTGGTTGTCCCCCTATTATGTTGTGCTTAATTGTAATACTAAGTATGTGACTATAGATATCCCGGGTAGGGAAAAGGTAGAGTGGAAAAGGGTGTACAAGCCTAAGCCAGCTAAGGTCACATCTTTCATTCGGTCTAGGAAACTGGTAGGGCAGAGGTGTTTGGCATATTTGGCTCATATTTGGGATGTTGATACTCAATCTCCCTCTATTGAGTCTATTGATGTAGTGTATGAATTTAAGGAAGTGTTTCCTACCGATTTGTCTGGTATGCCTCCGGATAAAGATATAGATTTCTGCATTGACTTGGAACCAGACACTCGTCCCATTTCCATCCCTCCTTATCGCATGGCTCCGGTAGAATAGAGAGAGCTTAAGGCTCAAATCCAGGAGCTTCTTAATAAAGGTTTCATCCGTCCTAGTGCGTCCTCATGGGTTGCTCCTGTCTTGTTTGTTAAGAAGAAGGATGGTAGTATGAGGATGTGCTAGACTATTGATAGTTGAATAGGGTCACCATTCAAAATAAGTATTTGTTGCTTCGGATAGATGATCTCTTTGACTAGTTGCACGGTGCATCTGTTTTCTCTAAAATTGACCTAAGATCTGGTTACCATCAGTTAAAGATTAGGACTGAGGATGTACACAAAATGGCATTTTGGACCCGCTATGGGCACTATGAGTTTTTAGTGATGTCGTTTGGGTTGATCGATGCACCTACAACCTTCCATGAGTTTGTTGAATAGTGTGTAAAAACCATTTCTGGATTCTTTTGTTATCGTCTTTATTGATGACATTTTGGTTTATTTGAAGAGTAAGGAAGAGTATGCTGACCATCTTCGTATTGTTTAGGGTGTCCTTGGAAAACATAAGTTGTATGCACAAAAATTCAAGTGTGAGTTATGGTTTACTTCAGTTGCCTTTTTGGGGCATGTGGTTTCAAAGGAAGGGGTAATGGTAGATCCCCAAAAGATTGAAGCAGTCAAGAATTGGGTCTAGCCTAGCTTTGTTACAGAAGTTAGGAGTTTTGCGGGACTCGCTAGCTACTACCGGTGGTTTGTGAAAAGTTTTTCTTTTATCGCCACGCATTTAAAAAGGCTGACCAAAAATGAGGTGCCTTTCGAGTGGACCAACAAGTGTGAGGAGAGCTTCCAAAAGACTAAGACCCTTATGACTACAACACATATTCTGGCACTATCGGTGGAAGGTAAAGATTTCATTATTTATTGTGATGCTTCACATTCGAGTTTGGGTGATGTGTTGATGCAGGATAAGAATGTTATAGCTTATGTATCACAGCAGCTGAAGGTGCACGAGAGAAATTACTTGAGTAATCGGTAAAAAAATCTTAATCTATTTTTAAAAAATTAGAAGACAAGAACAAAAGACCAAGAAATGCATGACTTGGAGTTGACAGCGGTAGTGTTTGCTCTCAAGATTTGGCGTCATTATCTTTATGGTGTCAAGTGTGAGGTGTTTACTGATCATCGTAGTCTACAATATGTTTTCACCCAAAAGAACCTGAATCTGAGACAGCGAAAGTGGATGAAGTTACTCAAGGATTATGATGTTACCATCCAGTATCATCCGGGTAAGCCTAACGTGGTGGCAGGTGCATTAAGCTGGAAGGTGGTAAGTATGGGTAGTCTAGCTTGTTTGGGTGTATCCAAGCGACCTTTGGCCAAGGAGATTTAAACATTGGAGTCTAAGTTCATGCAGTTGGGCAACTCAGAGAAAGGTAGGGTGTTAGCCAGCATTAAGGTTAGACCCACATTCATTGAGGAGATCAAGGCCAAACAGTTTGAGGATGAGAATTTGAATGAGCTCAGAAAGAAGGCAGTGTTTGTCAAGGCACAAGATGTGACTCTTGACGCGGGTGGTGTGCTTAGTTTTAAGGGAAGAGTTTGTGTTCCATGAGTGGATGGCTTGATTTAAAAGATGTTAACAGAATCCCATGGTTCGCGGTATTCCATTCATCTGGGTGTGACAAAGATGTACGGAGACTTGATATAACTTTATTGGTGGCCTGGCTTGAAGAAAGACATAGCTGAGATTGTGGCTAAGTGCCAAAACTGTCAGCAGGTAAAGTATGAGCACCAAAGGCATGCAGGTTTGCTTTAGCAAATGCCAATTCCAAAATGGAAGTGGGAAATGATAGCTATGGATTTCGTGGTTGGTCTTCCCAAGACCTTGGGAAAGTTTGACTCCATTTGTTTGGTGGTTGAGAGTCTGACTATGTTATCCCATTTCATTCTAGTTAGAGTAGACTATAATGCTCATCAATTGGCTAAGGTTTATGTGAAGGAGATAGTGAGGTTGCATGTAGTGGCTCTTTCCATCATCTCAGACAGTGGTACGCAGTTCACTTCCAAGTTTTGGGGAAAATTGCATGAGGAGTTGGGCACTCAACTCACTTTTAGCACAGACTTCCATCCACAGATGGATGGGCAGTTAGAGAGAACTATTCAAGTGTTAGAGGACATGTGTGATTGACTTTGGAAGGCATTGGGACAAGTTCATACCTTTGTGTGAGTTCTCCTATAATAAAAGTTACCAGTCCAGCATTGACATGGCACCGTTCGAGTCACTTTATGAGAGGGGATGTAGATCACCCATAGGGTGGTTTGAGGTTGGAGATGTGAAACCTTTGGGGGTTGATTCGTTGAAAGATGCTCAGGATAAGGTGAGAAGCATCGAAGCTAAGCTTCTAACGGCCCACAGTCGACAGAAAAAGTATGCAAACCGTAAGGTAAGGGACATTACATTTCAGACTAGTGAGGAAGTTCTTCTAAAGGTGTCACCCATAAACGGGGGGGATGAGATTTTGCAAGAGGTTCAAGCTTAGTCCTCTATACATCGGTCCATTTGAGATTCTTGATTGTGTTGGGCCAGTGGCTTATAGGTTGGCTTTACCGCCTAGACTATTAATGTAATGACCCTAAAATGAAATAGGAAGAACTAGAGCCTCACATGTGTATTTGAAATTGGTAACTTTATTAAATGATGATAAATGCCTTTTGAAGTTTAGTTTAAACTGTTTTGAGGTCAAACGTCAAGAAACGACTATAACATCCGGAAACTAGTCATTTGAGCTAGTGTGTTCTAGGGCCTTGTCGTTGAAGTTTGGTGTGTTGTATGAGGGTGAAAACATGTAGAAATGAATCTCACACTTAGAACAACATGTTTAGGGGTTAAACGTCCAGGTAAGACTCCCCAAGTACCACCTAAGGGGTCCTTGAGGAGGACCCCAACACTGCCCAAAAAGCTATCAAAAAAGCTTGACCTACGGTTGCAATCCACGCCCCTTAGACCAATACACGCCCTGTAGGTCATGGGCGTGGGTCAAGACTTAGTCTAGGGAAGCTTGGCCTTCATTTTTGAGCCTCAGTCCCAATCCACGAAAGCACAGTACGGCCAGTAGACCCATCCACGCTCCGTGGATGGGCAACCGTAGGTGCTGCCAGTTTTTGAAGTTTTTGTTTTAAGTTAGGGGTCTTAGTTTTGGTTAGTCATTTAATTAAGGGTTAGGAGGGGAAATTATATACCTAATTAACTTCCTATATAAACTATTTTAAGTCATTAAAACACTTCATTAACTCATTAGAACCCAAGACCCCCAAATCAAATCTCAACTTCTTTTCCCTCTCAAAAAGTTCTCTCTAGAAACTCCATTGGAGGTCAAAGTCAAGATCAAGCTAGGGTTGAGGATTTCAAGGTGTTTCTTCTTCGATTTAGTGGGATTCACCAAGGCTAAGGTATGGTGATCCTTCATCTAGGGTTAGCTTTCACCCTAGAGTCAATTTCAAAGATGTTTACAAGGTTTTAAAGTTTATGAAAAACCCCAATTTTCACTCAAACTCATGGGTTCTTGCATCAAACTATTTCAAGTGATAAACTATGATTATATTGATGTTTAATTGATGATTTTAAGATGAATAACTCTATGAACCCATGATTACCCTAAATTCCTAAATTTGACCTTATGAATTGGGTTTATTGATTATGAATGATTGATGATGGATTTATGTGTAGATTGATTTAGATTATTGATTTGTATCATTACCTATATCTAATTGTGGAGAATTGTTGGTGAATTGAGGAATTGTGATCATAGCCTTGAAAGGTCAATTTATGACCTAGTTTCATGTTGATTATAGAATTGTGCTTAGATTGTTGATCCACTTGAAATGATGGAAGTGTTTAATTACATGTATGTTGATCCACTTGAAAGGTGGAGGTGTTTATCTATTATGCATGTTGTGATCATGGCCTTGAAGGCAAAGTGTGGGTAATTGAGGTGTTGTCATAATGTTGATTATATGAATGTGTTGTAAAGCATGTGTGTGATCTAATTGAATGAAAGATGATCTTGTTTAGGAGTTACTAGTGTTAGGATTGAATGTTATCTCTCTATTAACACTTGTGAATGATGGTGGATATGTGAAAGGCTATTCTCACATGTAGACACACACACATGAATGAATGAAGGTTAATGTTAATGAATGTGAAGTACTATTTGAAAGACAATTCTCATATTGTACTTTAATGAATGAAAAGGGGTTCTTAGGTGAAAGGCTATTCTTATCTTCGAATCTATGAGCTTTCAAATGAATGAATGTTAGGTTGGGATGGATGCTCATCCGGGAGTTGAGGCGGAGTATCTAGTAACAATCTCTTATCCCTTAATGAATGAATGTAATGAATGTCAAATACTCCGTGGGGAATAATGCTAAGCACCGAGAGGATATGAAATGGGGTGGATATTCATTCGGGAGTTGAGGCGGAGTATCTAGAAGCAATCTCCTTATCCCATAACTATGTTCCCACATAGGTCTAGCTAGTGGTATCCATTTAAGCTAAAATGAATGGTCCTACCTTAGGCAAGTAGGAATCCCTTATCCGGTGAGGGTGACACCGGGAGTCCATGAGTTGCTCACATGGTTTTTGTCGATTAAGGCTTACCCCCACAACTAATGAACTATGATTTTCTAAGGATGTACTACTTAGGGTAGGTGGTGGAATGGGACGCCATCTATGCATTGCACAAGTAGGCATTTGAGGGAAGTCATGGTGTGTCCTTACAATGTGAATGAATGAATGGGCTCTTATAATTATGTTAATGAAAGTGTTGGTCTTATTTCTAATAAATAAAGGTGTTCTAAATGAAGTAATGAATGGTGACTTGAATGTTTATATGTGTAATGAAAGAATGCATATTATACTTGGATTGTATATATGTGAGTTACTTCCTTGTTATGATTTGTTGAGTATGAATGTCCCTAGTCTTGGGTGACTTCAAAGAAACACTTAGTGTGAGTAGTATTATGGGATGCTACTTACACATGGAACAAGTGTGACTTAGAATTATCTTAGGTGATGGTTCTTAGTCGATGTTAATGTCTTATATAATGCTTATATCTCTTATGTGTGACTAATTGTGAAGTAATGGAAATGTTGTGTATGAAGTTCACTTTTGGTGACCTTAAGGTGGTGCCTTGGTGTGGGTGGTGGTATGGGACGCTACCCATACATTGCACAAGGTATAGCCTAAGGGTTACTTGAAGCGATGGTTCAAGGTAAAGGTAAAGGGTTATATGTGATTTTGACTAAATGTGAAATATGTGACTTTGTATGTTAGTTATGACTTATACCATGCATATTGTATCAATGTTCATGAAGATTTACTAAAATGGCATAAAAACATGACTTTCAACTAAATGTCCCTTTATAGCATGATTTTGCATGGTCATCATACTTAGAACTTAATTGTGCTTCTTGTTCTATGTTTTACTACAAGTGTAGGTTGTGATAACTAAGTGGATCTCCCATTATTGAAGTTCTTGGATTACTATTCCTCCAAGTCTTGGTATGTCCTCAAGGACTCGAGGACAATGTTTATAAGTTTATTTTAGTTCATGTAATAGATTTGTAGTATTCTCTTCGATTGTAAAGGGTCGTGTCCCTATATTGTTTCAAGTACTATGTCTAAGATGGTCATGTGAGACTTAGTATTTCCGCTTGCGTATTATGTTTTTAAATAATGATGACTTTTGAGTCTTATGGTTTTGATAAAAAGTTTTAATTCTGCACTATTTCATTATCTATGCAATGAATGATCTACGAGGCTTGTATTAGACCTCTTCGAGGTCGCGTACGCCGTGTTACGACTAGGGGGTGCTCTCGGGTCGTGACAATTCGGAGTCCATCCAGTGTTCCATGTGTCCATGTTTAAGAAGTATCATAGGGATGAAGATTACATCATAAAATGGGACGCAATTCTGTTAGACAAAGACCTTCAGAATGAGGAGGGACTGGTTATAATTCTTGATCGCGATGTCCGAAAGCTGAGGACCAAGGAGATTAAATCCGTGAAAGTTCAATAGAAGCATCGTCTGATTGAGGAAGCTACTTGGGAAACCGAGAAGTACATGTGAGACAAGTATCCCTAGTTATTCGACAATTTAGGTACTACTCTACTTTTACCTTAGACATTTTCTCCTAGTTTGTCGCTCGGGGATGAGTGATGGGTAGATTGGTATATATTGTAATAACTTGTTCCCGTCGTTATAAAAAAGCCAATGGGGAAGGAATTTGGGCCAGAAAACTTCTAAGTAGTAACTAGGAAATTTCTAGCCTAGGCCATACTTGGATGAAATCTGAGTCAGGTGAGGTCTAGGGAGATATGGTAATGAATGGGAGATTTAATTATGAAGTTGATAACATGATTGGATAACCAAGACGTTAAAGAGCATGTACGGCTTTATGAAATTAAATTCAGGCGAGTAGAACTCCCGAAACTGATCTTGGCGTGAAGGGGTAGTTTTAGAACGTCCAAGTTAGAAGCTGTGTTGTAAAATGGGAGCTTGGAACTCAAATTCCGAGCTTCTGTCTACGTGCAAGCCACCGGGGTGTGATTAATTCCGCCATGGCGGGGCCGCTGTGGCGGAATGAATTGTGGCAGGCCAATCGCGAGTTAAGTTGGGGAAAAACCCCAAAATTATTATTTTCTGCAAAACTTCGTTCTTGAGAGCTAGGAGACGAACCATAGCAGTTCTTGACAGTTTTCCATGATTTCTAGCGCTAAAGGTAAGATAATTACTCCCCTAATCCGTATTTCAATTTGTAGAACTTAGAATCTTGGGTAATTATTGTGGGGTGGGGGGTTGGTCTTAAGTTAATAAGGGAAAAGCCCCAATTGAACATTAGGATCTTGGGTTGATGACTTAAGTTATAATCCGGGTAAATTAGGCCTTATTTATTGATCCTTGCATTATTTAACTAGTTTAGACCAAGAACAAGCTGAAAGAATCCGGAAAGGGAAGGCTCAAGTGTCTTAGGAGTATTGAGGCTTGGTTTCGAGGTAGGTGATGGTTTGATTTCCTATTTGTGTGATATATGCTGGTTAATTGCTTCATTGTATGCATACATGTATGTAAATAGAGAACTATGAATCGAATCTAATAAAATGATTATGAGTGAAGAATTACATGCCATGAACCTATTACTTGATTGTATGACTATGATCACTGTTCATTATGGGTGTGATTGTGACTGTGGTTATGTTGAATTGATCGGGTGTCACGTTCCGACACATATGTTGTATTGGATGTCACATTTCGACACATATATTAGATCGGGTGTCACGTTCCGACATATGTATATTGGATCGGGTGTCACGTTCTGACACACTAAATGTTTGGGTGTGGGTTTCATGAGACGACCACTTGCGATTATTGTGTTTACATCTAATTGTCATTGATATTGAGAAATTGTATGTTGCTCCTAAAATGATGACTGAACGGTGCATTTGGTATATGTGTGTTTACTGTATTGTAATTGCTTGTGTATATTGTGACTGCTGGTGTAGCCGTGTGATTCTATCAGTACACTGTGGTTTGTGTATTGATATTTCACTTGCTCTTTCTTTGTTGAATACATGGCATCTTCAGGCGGCTACGGACAGACCTCAGTTAGGAGATCACTGACCGAGACCGGATTCAAGGGTGAGCCAATTCTCTCAGGCTATCATGGATCCCTCATTAGTTTAGTCCAATCTTTTCAGACTTAGACTATTTATTCATTCAGACTTTTGGTTTATGTTTAATTTTCGGGGTTGCACCCCCTTATCTTAGACTTGTTGGTTAACAGAGTTTTGGTACAATGACTTTCAGTTCTAGGGGTTGAATTTCCACGTTAGTAACTGTTAGACCTTAGGAGTTTATGGGAACTCCGTATTTATTTGGTCATTTAAACTTGCTTCCGTATTTTTAAATATTTTAGTCTCTTGAAAATTGCTTAGACGGGTCGTGTAATGGTTCTCCCACCAGAGGGTTAGTGTGGGTGTCAATCACGGCGGTTTGGATCGAGATAATATTAAAATATTAATATTTAAAAAAATTAATTACATTTTAATTTACTATAAGAGAAAAATCGTAATCTAACTTTGAAGTTATGAGCTTCCCACTTTTAATTAAACTAGTTCTTGAATATGTCTGTTGCACGTGTGTTCCAAGTTAATCGATAATGTATGTGTGTATTGAGTAACATAAAATCTGAAGAACAAAGCTACATGTTCAAATTGATGATCAATCTTCCTATTTGACTGAACTAATTATTGATCACTAAAAAAATTAGATAATAGAAATAAAATTATATGATAAAAGTAATTAGACAGTTAATTGTTCACTTGAATATGCTGTTATAAGAATGTGAAAATGGTCTGCATAAATATTATTATTATTATTATTATTAAAAATAAAGTGACAAACAATAACCAAATATAATGATTAATAAAATAGAAGAAGAAATATATATATATAATAAAGGAGAAACATAGACAATGTGATGTGACACCTCTCTATACCTCCATTCGTAATTTTTTTTCCTTTTTTGATCATTTTTTTCTTATTTAAATTAATTATTTTATTATAAAAATAATTTATTACAAATTCATATTTTATTAATGGAGGTACATTTACAACAAAAACTTTTCACATGCCTAAAAACCTATTTATTTTCTATCTCTTTTCAAAAAATAAATTACTTCACTATTTTCATTAGTTAATCAATTGTTTAGTAATTAAAATAATATTGCATTTAGTTATATTTCATGAGTTACAAAAAAAAAACCTTCGTCTTTTTGCATTCTCCACTAAAATAACATGTCTCCTCAACTTCCTTCTACCTAATTTATCATGACTTAGCCCATCTATAAATAACAATTATCTTTAGCTATGATGGATGTTTATTTTCATTTTCATCTCCTCCGCCTCCTCCTCTTCCTCCTCCTCCTCCTCCTCCTCCTCCTTCTTTAGTATATTATATTATACTATGTTTATATATATATATATATATATATATATCAACAAATAATACATTCAATTAAGATCACAAATGTCATGTGGTGATATATTTCTTTTTTTCAATTAGTAAATGTTAAACAATTCACATTTCAAATATTGTATTGATTTGTATTGGATTTATTTAGCAACAAACAACTCTCTCTAAATAATAAGATTTGTAAGTTAATTTATTTAAATAAATTTACTACTCCCTCCGTCCCAATTTATGTGACACTTTTCAGATTTCGATCGAGATTCAAATGAGTCTATCTTTGACCGTAAATTTTTCATATGTATTTTAATTATTTTGAATTTTCAATTATTGTTACTTGTAGTACTTTTTATGTAGTTTATAAATATATAAATTTCATTTCAAAATAATTAAATATTTCATGAACAAATTTCCGGTCAAACTTAAACCATTTGACTCTCGAAGAACGAAAAGTGCCACATATATTGAGATAGGGGCAGAGCTACAGTGTCTTGAAGGTGTCCAATTGAACACCTTTCGCCAAAAAATTATACCGTACACCTAAGTAAAATATTGTTCAAAATGGTTAATTTTAATACTTTGGACATCCTTGACACAATAAGTCATAGTGACCTAGTGGCTTGAGGCTATCTTGTGAAGCCCCACGCGCAGGTTTGAATCCCTGCAAGTACTAATAATCACAATATAATCATTTTTGAAAGAGCTCCTATTTTATCATTTCATGAATTTGACTTTTTCCGATGTCGATGTCCGATGCCCACATGCCACGTCCGATGCGTGTCCCACTTGGAGCTCTTGATTCCGTTGCGCGGATTTTGACTCAAAGGAGTAGGTTATTTCTTTTCATTAAAGTTCGAAATAAAAATTAAACGTAATTATTTAATTTAAAGTTAATAAACAAATTCTAATATTTGTATAACGTTGTTAAAAGTGACCAAAAGAAGACCTCGTTTGATTCTACTTCTATTTTTGATTTCTCGTTATTGTTGTCGTCACCAGAGATTAGAAACGTAAAAATAATTTCATTTTTAGTTGAATCCCCCCGCCACTTTTTTTGTGTTCATTTACTTCATATTAAATTAAACACAGATATTAAAGCTAAATATCATGCAATTTGATTTTTAAAATTTTGGAACATTTATTCATAAGAAAATATTAACATTACAGACTTCGATTTAAAAAATATTCAATGCACCAATTGTAACACCTCGAATTCAGAAAGGGAAATATATTAATTTCATAACCATTCGACGAAGTAGCTCGAGGACACTGAATGACTCGGCGATCCTCCGAGTAGACCCCTCGCTTTTTTTTACTTTATTTCTATGACCAGTGTTTTGGAGCTTTAGGTAAGCTGGATCGAGCTCGCCATTCCATTCGGTGAATCGCCAAATCGAATCCTCCATCGCCTAATTGGCTTGGTCTAGGAGCTGACTCACTGTAAATTTCGACGAGCTAAAGGCTTACTCGGCGAGCCGCCGAGTGGCTTTTGGCAAGCTCTAGCGTGTCTCGATTTCATTTTCTAAGTCAGGGGCTTTTGGGTCTTTTCCTAATTAGCCTAGCCTTATACTATGTCGTTTTACCCTTCACCTAAAGACCTATATAAGTGTTTTACCCCTAAATTTCCCCAATTTAAAGGATACTCTCAAATTCCTAAAAGAAGAACAAGTCTTCCTCTCAAAATATTTCTCTCTCTAGAACACTTGAAGAAGGATTCAACCTAGGGTTTCAAAGAAAGTGTCCAATTCCTCCATTGAAAGCAAGCTTTTGACATTGAGGTATGATAGTTTTCATATCCATGGATTATTTGCATCCATGGAGTTCCCAAATTCTCCTATTTTCAAAGTTAGAATTTCCCAATTGAGTTAGGGTTTTCTTCAATGTCTATGGGTTCTTTTGATTATTGATTTAAATGATTGAATTATGATCTCTTATGCATGAATTGATGAAATACTATGATTTTATAATGATTCCTCTATGAACCCATGTAATCTCCATGTTTTTCCAAGTTATGAACATATATTGTGGGTCTTGCATTATGAAAGAAGAGTTTTATGAAATCAAGCATGAATTGATAGAATTACATGAATTTATGATGAAACTCATGTCTAACCCATGTTTTCTAGATGTTGATGATTCAAAGTGGGTTGTGAACCTTAAAAGGTGAATTATGGAATTATGATGTTGTTGTTGTGTTGTCGAAAGGATTTCTCATATACACATTAAAGCATGATTGTGAAAGGTTTTCTCACATAGTAAGGACTCTAAGATTGAAAGGTATTCTCACCTAATTGAATTAAAGATAAAGAGCTATCCTAATGAAGTCTAGCTTGGATTGGTTGTTGAATGTTACCTTTCCATGGATGACTTATGACTTAGCTTGGATTAGCAAGATGATGTGCCCTTCCATGGATGATAAGAACAAGTAAGAAATGACTATTCCGTGGAATTTATGCTTAGCACCGAGAGGATATTGAGATGGAAGCTCTCCCGTTAGTGGAGGTCGGGTTTCTAGAAGCAATCTCCTTATGTCATACCTATGTTCCCCCATAGGATGATTGTCTAGATAGACATTAGCTAGTGGGTCTACTTAAGATGGAAGTTCATGGTCCTTACCTTGGCAAGTAGGACAACCTTTTTCGGTGTGGGAGACACCGGGGGATCATGTTATAGCTCACATGGTGTCTATGTCGGTTAAGGCTACTTTCCATAATAATAATGAACTAAGGTTACTTCAAGAAGTATCTCATATGTGTTTAGATGTTAGCTTGCATTGACCATGTTTTATGACTTATGTGTTCTAACTTCCTTATATCATGTTTTAGCTTGGTCAATTCCATGTCATGAAATGTCCAATTTTAGCATGATTTAAATGTTTTATGCATGGCTATCATACTTGGTACATTATTTTGTAATAACACATACTCTTTCCTACATTTCCCCAAATGTAGAGTCCGGCAGTCAGGGTCCTCAGTTTTGTGGCTAGTGGTTGATTGCGAGATTTCTGAGCTTTGGTGAGTCCTTATGCTTCGAGGACGGATTCTCATTGTTTTCAGTTTCTGTCTAACTTTCAGGTTTGGACATGATGTATGAGCTAGGCCCAATTTTATTCTATTGTACTAGATGGATAATGAGACAAGTGTTTTAGACTTTCGCTTTACTTTTATAGAACTTTTGAATTTGGAATTTTATCCTTACCTCTTTTGTTCTATTTCTTATGTTATGAATGCTAAGTGGCTTGTATGGGTCTCTCGGGTCCTATACGCCATGTTACATCTAGGGTGTACCCCTGGGTCGTGACATCAATTCATCAAAAAAAAATCTATGTAATGCTTGGACACCCTTTGTGAAATTTCTAGCTCCGCCACTTAATTGGGACAGTATAATAATAAAACATAAAATCAAGAAAATAAACAAAATGATTAAAATGATTTGAGGGATATTTTTTTCTTTACATAGAATAATCCTATGATATTAAATCATATGTATTACTAATACCACCAAATGAAATTAGTAATACATCATATAATACCATATGGGGTGTATAACCAATCCATGAATTAGTTATACATAAGCCCAAAATTCTTACCAAACATAGTACTAAATAATACCGTACATAATACATGAATTATTTCTCTTAATACTCCCTACCAAATGACCCCTTAGTGTTTGAGATACTCTGCTTGTCTTTTATCTTTTCACCTTATTTATTTAGTTAAATTGATAAAAACTGTTGGAAACATAAGTGTCATCACGACATGGAAATTTGTGTCGTGCCGCTAAATAAGGAAAAAAATTAATAAATAATATCTAATTGGTTTCAAAGTCCTAATTATTAAAGAATAATTAAATTTTTATTATTAAATATTATTTTTTAAAATGAAAATACTGAAAAAACGATTTTGTTTAAAGCAGAGTCTTTTAATGAAGGAAGAAAGAGTTAAATCAGCATTATGAAGGACCTTCATAATGTTAATATAACTAGTCTCTATGAACAAGCTTTGCACGTTATTCCTTGTCAATGATGATATAAAAAATATTACGTCAAGTTATTTGTAACCAAATATCATATGTTTTGTGAGATATAAAAAAAAATTATTAGTTCTGACCAATAATACTTCATTATAATGATGTTCTTGGTATGTATGTTGGATTTATTGAAGACTTAATTATCGATGAAGAAGCTTGAGGATAATGATTTTGTGACAAAGCAGAATGAAATAGGTTAAAAAGGAATATGTCTTTCAGACAACACAAAGTATACTAACAGAACAAAATCACACGAACTTTTTTTGCTTTTTAGTTTTTGTTTTGTTTTTTCATCTGGAAATTAAAGTTTTTCTTTTTCATTTTTACTTTCATGTAAATAGTAGTTTGTTATTTAAGGTAACTACTAATTAGGAGATAGTTGGGATGTAGTTTGTGACTTTTTCCACTTTTACTTTGTGTAAATACAGATATGTTGTTTAAGCTTGCTAGTATATAAGGCTAGTATGTTGTTTAAGGTTGCTAATATATAGGATATTTGGGTAGTTTGTTATTTTAATTTTTTTCTATATATACATTTATTAAACAAAAGAATAAATACACGAAACATTCAGCATATATATACAATATATATATATATATATATAGAGAGAGAGAGAGAGAGAAAATGGTCAAAAGCCTCCCCAATATATATCTGAATTCTCAACTACATACTCATATTTTATGGGGGTCCTACTACCCCCTTGGACTATTTTAAAGTGGAATTATTTGCTCCCTAAATGCTGATGTGGCAAAGGAGGTGTAGTTCACTCTCTTTGGGAGAGTGAGAGATAAAAAGATAATGGTGGCTCACCTCGACCACCAGGTCACCGCCCTCCTCAACTATTCATCACTAAATCTCATCTTCAAAATCACATACTTTTCGTCATATCTCCACTTTTCAAAACTTTAAAAATTTGTTGGTTGCTCAAAATCAAAAATGAAAGTTAGAAGAATCGAACTTTAGACTAGTCATTAATGAAGTAGTTCACTAAGTAATAGAATCCATTTATGGAGAAGAATTCATTAAAGGAATCATTTGGTAACAGACCCTTTGATGAAGAACACCCACTTATTGAAATTTTATAATAGCGGAGGAAGAAGCAATTTTCAGTGATAGAGTTTTTCGCTTGTCTCTACCTTTAAAGAACGAGATTTCCTAGTGTTTAGAATTCCGATGAAGGTCGAAGATGCGGCGGTAGTCATCAAAGAATGAGAAAAGAAGAAGATGCAAATATAAAACAAAAAAAGTAAAATATAAAAGAATAATTATTTTTTTGTAAAAGGGCCTAAAATACCCTTGAAGTATTGGAAATGATACAAAACTACCCTCCATCCACCTATTGGCTCCAAAATGCCCTTCTCATCCACATATTGGCTCCAAAATACCCTTGACATCCACCTTTGGGTTCAAAATTGACCACTTATTTAACGGTTTTGAATTTAAACTATTTAAATAATTTTTTTAAATACTTGGCGCTCAACTATTGGTTATAATTTAATGTATTAATATCATTTATAAACCAATCCACTACCCACCCATTACTAATTAAACCCCACCCAATTAATAAACCAATTCTAATATCAAAATCGCCCTAAACACTACTAAAACACGACGAAATTACAGATTCCTGATTATGACATCCAAAATTATTCGAGACCGAACTTAAGCCCCAATTAAATTTAGGTTGGCCGCTTATTTAGGAGGACACTTTCAATAGGATTCTCTTTCAAGCTTGAATTCGAAATTTATGATTAAAGGTAAAGAAGTAGTATATCCTGAATTAATTCATGCACTTTTTTTAATATAATTATATAAATATTTATGATTTGTTTTAAATATTAAAACTTTAATATATTATTTTTAAAAAAAGTTATCTATTAAGTAACATCACATAATTGAGACGAAGGAATAATTAAGATCAACATAGTCAGACTTTTAAGTTTATCGGTAATTTTTATTTTGACACTTGAATTATAATATGTTTTAATTGAGCACTTGAATGTATGATAATGTACTTCTATAGACATTTTCGCCTCAAATTTTTAGAAACACTCATTGGCAGTAGTTTTCCTGTTGTTGCATTAGTAATGGGGCTGGTTTATTAATTGGGTGGGGTTTAATTAGTAATGGGTGGGTAGTGGATTGATTTATAAATTATATTAATAAGTTAAATTATAAAAAATAGTTGAGCGTCACGTATTTAAAAAAAAAATATTTAAATAGTTTAAATTTAAAACCTTTAAATAAGTGGTCAATTTTGAACCCAAAGGTGGATGACAGGGGTATTTTGGAGCCAATAGGTGGATGAGAAGGGTATTTTGGAGCCAATAGGTGGATGGAGGGTAGTTCTATACCATTTCTAATACTTCAAGGGTATTTTAGGCCCTTTTTCGTTAATTTTTTTATATAAAACGGGGTAATACTACGTGGCAGCGCGTGTTGACTACTGCCTAATACAAATCTGGGCATGAATTTGTAGGGGGCTAAAAATTTCACTTTTAAAAGATTCAGGGGGTGATAGGACTCCCGTGAAGAATAAGTGTGTAGTTGAGAATTCGGTAATAGCTTGGGGGAGCTTTTGGCCATTCTCTCTATATATATATATTCAATCTTTCATGGTATCATACCAAGATTTAAATCTCTGCTCCTATTTTCATTTTTGTCCTAATCTATTATTTGCTACAATGGGAGATTTTGTAAACATATCTTCTAAGGCTCAAATTTCCATTATTGTTGGAACTAATGCAGCCACTATGCTAATAAACTCTTCTCATCCTTTTTTTATTATTTCTCCTTCCGATTCTCCTAGTATATTGTTAGTTAATACAACTTTAATGGCAAGAGTTTTGGGGGATGGAAGAGAGGCATGCTCATAGCCTTGACTGCAAAGAATAAGTCATGTTTTATTAATGGATCAACTTGAGAATCTGTTGATGGTGCAGATCTGCATAGTGTTTAGTCCAGAGCAAACAATATAGTAATTTCCTAGCTTTTGAACTCTCTTTCTAGAGAAATTTCTGAAAGTGTTATGTACTCTTTCACTGCTAAAGATTTGTGGGCAGAATTAGAAGCTAGGTTTGGACAGAGTTCAGGTGCTAAGCTTTTTCAGCTTCAAAAGAAACTTAATGACCTTGTTTAGGGATCCTATAATATTGCGACTTATTACACTAAGATGAGACGTCTTTGAGATAAATTGGACACTTTGGATTTCTTCATTTCATGCAATTGTGATTGTTCTTGCGGAGCAAAGGAAAAGAACATTAAGTTCAAGCAAAATGAATTATTGGTTCAATTTTTAATGGGACTTAATGACTCTTATAGTGCACTTAGAGGTAATATACTTATGATTTCACCACTCCATTCTATCCCTAATGCTTATGCATTGTTGATGCAAGAGGAGAAACAAAGAAAAGTACTGAATACATCAAAATTTCTTAGTGAATCTTCTTCATTCATTGCTAACAATGGTCAGAGATCAATTTCTACTGACTTCAGGGGACAAAAAAGGAACTATGATAACAAGAAGTTGCAAGAAAATAAGACATAACATTGAAAAATGTTATAATATACGATAAATGGATTTCCAACTGATTTTAAATTTACTAAGCCAAGAAATTTTTATAAGAGTAATGTCGTAACTTCTAACGGTATTTTGGAGATTCTTTCATGACTAGCGCAGAATCAAAGGAGCATGAGAAACTCCTCACACATGTGCAACTAGTACAGGTCATGCAGATGCTTTAGTAGGTGAAAAATAAGGATCAGGACAATAATTATGATGTCATAGCTTCTGTCAATCACTCAATTGTGTTGGTATTACTTTAACCCCTAATCCTTTCTCTCTAAACTCATATATTAATAGTAAAAACTTCACCAAAAAGACATGAATAATGAACTCAAGTGCAACTGAGCATATGAGTTACAATAAATATTTTTTATCAATCTTAAACCATTGCCTAAAATTACTTCGGTAAGGCTTCTTAATTCACAAAAGATTAAGGTTTCTCATTCAGATTCTGTCAAACTATTCTCAAATTAAACCATTCATAATGTGTTGTAGGTGCCTTGTTTCCATTTCAATTTATTGTCCGTACACAAGTTGCGCAAACAACTTTCTAATATATTATTCTTCACACCTTAGCCCGATGCTCCTTGGTGAAAATCAAAATGGTCTCTATATTTTGAAGAATAGGCTTTCAATTGCTTCTTGTTCTGTCAATTCCTTTTTAAGTCTAGCTCTAGTTTACATTCTCTAAAATATGATAAATCCAGTTTGTCATGTATTTCCCTTTAGGTTATTCAAAGCAAGTTATGGCATGTAAGGTTGGGGCATATGCATTTATCAAATATGCAAAATATCAATGGAATTCATGTTTCAGTTTTTTCAAAAAAATTCGTTCCTTGTTCTATTTGTCCATTAGCAAAGCAATCCAAACTCTCTTTTCCTATTAGTCATATTTCGTCTCAACAAATTTTTTACTTAATCTGCATTGATACTTGGGACCTTATAAAATCCCTACTTATGATGGTTATAAGTATTTTTTAATCACGATGGATGATATTACTTGAGGAACTTGAACTTTTTTACTAAGCACTAAAAGTAATGCTTTTTCTATTCTCAAATTTTTTTCTTGCAATGATAGAAAGACAATTCAATAAGAAAGTTAAGGTCTTGGGAATTGAGTTCAAGCTTAGAAGCCTCTAATTTTTTGTCTACACAAGGCATCATTCATCAAACTTCTTGTGTTGTCACACTACAACAAAATGGTGTGGTTGGAGGAAACATAGGCATCTTTTTAAAGTTTGTAGATCTTTGCTTTTTCAATAGCATCTTCCATCCAAATTTTGGGGGGGATTGTCTTATGATAGCCACTTATTTAATCAATAGATGTCCGACTAAATTATAATATTTTCAAACACCATATGAGAAACTCTTCGGTCTTCCTCCAAATTACTCTAAACTAAAATGTTTTGGTTGTCTTGGTTTTTCCTCTACTCTTTTCCAGGGTAGATCTAAAGTGGATCCTAGTGTTGAAACTTGTGTGTTTCTTGGGTATTCTTTTGGGAAAAAAGGGTATAAGTTACTTAATTTACATTCCCAAAAATGCTTTGTTTTCAAAAGTGTTATTTTTTATGTAGATCTATACCCTTTTTCTTCTATTAAGCCTATTATTTTTGTTTTTTCTCTTACATATTCACTAATTACACATGATCCTAATTATCATTTATATCCTCTCCTTCACCTATTTCGTTGTTTCCTCCTAATCAACTTTCTCCAGTACCTTCCACACCCACTCTTCCTTCACAACCTTCGGTTTTCATCCCTCCTATCAATTCTATCACCTTGAGAAATTCTACCAGATCTATCAAGACCTTTGCATATTTAAAAGATTACATTTGTAATAGTGTATACTTTTCAAATGTGTCTGATACTTGTTTATCTTCTCCTATTTCTATTACATCATTTCTCTTAATGATTTATCCATGTCTAATCAACAATATATCAATTTTCTTCAACAAATTAAAGAACCTAACAATTTTTCCAAAGCCATTTTATATCCAGATTGGCAGGAGGCTATGACAAGAGAATTAGATGCTCTTATCACCAATAACATTTGGGAAGTCGTATCATTACCTCCATAAAAGAAGTCTTTACCCAATAAATGGATTTACAAGGTCAAATTCAACTCTAACGATTTTGTGGGGAGACTTAAAACTCGGTTGGTTGTTAGGGGTGATGTTTAAAAGGAAGGTGTTATGATATGGAATCATGAGATGAAATTGAAGTTTTGTTTGGACATGCGATATGGAATTTTTGTGTTGTATATTTTCTCAAAAATATTTAAATTCCATGTAAAACTATTAAAATAGCCCCATTGTATATTCAATCTTATCAAATAAACAAAAATTTATAAAATCGCATAATAAATTATTACAAAATTATTTGGTCTCCACTTAAGTAATTGTTTCATCTAACTTTAATTTAATAAAAACAAATTGAACATAAATTGTAGTGTACTAGTCTTTAATATAATCCTCCCACATAGTACGGACAATTTCTTCACGTTGAACTTGCATTTCTCCATCATGTGACTGAGAAGACGAACCAACATTGTTACTTTGAGCCATTTGTTGGTCAATATCATCAACAACTATATTTTCATGCTCACAAACCATAAATATTTCATCACTTTAACAATCGATTGATGTGAGTTAAAGTCTATATGTTGGTGAGAATAATAAATTTTATGTCGGTGAGAATAATAAATTTTGAAAAGTAATGATGTGATTATAAATTTTATTTACATATGAAATAAATGGTTAGTAGATATAAATGTGGGGCTGTTTTAACAAAATATAAACTCGTGGATCAATTTTTGTATTAAAATATCTCAAATCATGATTTGGAATTCCCATATAATTTCATATCATGGTTTTTGGAGAATATGGAATCATGAGATGGAATCAGCGTAAAATCGCTTGTCCAAACGTTGATTCCATCTCACGATATTTTTATCGTGATATGATATTACATGGCCAAACGCCTACTAAAACTTTCAGTCCAGTTGTGAAGATTACAACTATAAGGTGTATTTTCGCAATTGCTATTAAGAAAGGGTGGGGTCTTTACCAATTATATGTAAATAATATTTTTTTTACATGGCGAGTTGGATGAAGAAGTTTATATGAAGTTCCCGACATATTTGAAAGTTTTTGATCCTATTCAAGTTTGTCGCCTAAAGAAATCTTTATATGGCCTTAAATAAGCCTCACGCCAATGCACTACAAAAAATGCCAATTTATGGAAGTCAAAATTACAAATAACGAGGGTTTAAAACTCCCAGAATTTGTTGTTACAAGGGTTTTATTAGAAACTCCCGCAGTTAGGATTGTCGCTATAACTTTGTGGCAGTTTTAAAGCAACCCCTACAACCATTTGCAGCAGCCGGACTTTAACCTCCGTAATCTTTTTTTGACAAGTGATTTTATTTCATTTTGCGGGCGTTTATAACCCCAACCATTAAATTCAAGTACTTCATTTCGTTGGGGGTTATAACCTCCTCAATACTTTTGATAAAATTATAATATTCAATTTTGCAGAGGTTGTAGCTTATATAAAATTAAGGTACAACTAATTTTCATGCTAATTTTATAGTAATTAGATTACCAATACATTCATAATTAAATTAATGAAATATTTTAGAATTAAAAATACAAAGATTTAAGTAAATAATGAAAGAAGTTAACATAAATTAATATCAAATGTCATTAAAAAATAGAGTACTCTCTTTAAACCAAAAGAACATAAAAACAAATAAAATTGATACGTTGTCTTTATGTACACAATGTCTGACTCAACTCACAACTTCTCTAAAAATCTAAGTCTTTGGTCTGGGCTTTAAGAAGAACAATTTTATTCAGTTTGTAATTGACAGTATTAACATGATGCCAGGTCTCTCGGATATAGAACAAATGCACCACACAGCTAGAGCCGTCAATATGGGCTAGGCCCGTTGGGCTAGCCTGACCTAACCCATGATTTGATAGGACTGAACTACATTTTTTGGAGCCCATTTAAGAAAAAGATTCTTTACCCCAATCTGAATAAGTTTGTCGATTTGTGGGGCTTAAGAAATATGGGCAGGGCCGGCCCGTGGGCCAAATAAAAATTAATTAAAAAATAAAAATAAAATAGAGTATTAAAAATAACAAGAGTTTATTGTCAAAATCTGTTTAAAGTTTGAAATATTACAATTTAAATACAAATTATGTTTATAAAATATGTACTACCTAAATTAAAGTTCCTATTTTAGGGAATCACTACATAGGTCATAGCCTATGGAATATTATTATAGTTTTTGTGTTTTATTATGATCATTGAAAAACAATTAGGTTAATATTTCTATTTAGTTATTTATGTTTTTACTTGAAATCAAACTTAATAAATATTATATAGATAATTTTATTTGTGTATTTGATTAACAAGTAGTAGCACTAGTCGATATTTATGATAATATTTTTAAATTATAATTTAATTTAAAAATTATAAAAAAAATACACTTTTAAGAAAAAAGGATTGGCCCGGCAAAGCCCGTAGCCCGGCCGACCATTTTCTGGCCCACATAAAAATGGGCTAGCCCAGCCTGGCTCGTCAAATTTCAAAGCCTGGATTTGCTTCTCCATTGCTGGATTTCCCATCTCAGGTGAAAACACGTATCAAAACAATTAGAGCTACGACCTTCTACCACTGTCAACCTTACCGAGTCAGTGAAGTCTACTCCACCATCTTCGTCATAAATAATAAGTACAAATACCTCAGCCGTGTAGTGACAATCACAAAAATCACATGGTGTATTACTACTTGGCGCAAAAATTACAAAACTGTGATGTGCATGGAAAAAACATATGAATCATAGGAACTATCAAGATATACCACACTATCAGATGTCTAGTATGAAATATGAAATGGAAACTTAAGAAAAATGACTAGATTAAAGAGCAAGGAGACAAAGCCTTTACTAAGGATTTGCAGAAAAACATTACATGAGAGTTTAAAGTACATGAAGTTTACCATAGGGGAAACTTGCAAGACTTCAAAAGATATATAATACAGAAAAAAATGAGTTTCTCACGGTGCATGGGACCCCAGTATTAACCTCTTAATTCTACTACATTGGGATGGCTAATATTGGCAAACTTTTAGCCTTTTTTTGTGAAATTTTTCCTCTGTTTTGTCACTCCTTCTCTCAACCATTTCACAATCAGGAACAACCCATTCTCTAGTGTTGCCCTATAAGATGTACAATGACTGCTTCTGCCTAAGACTTTCAGTCAGTGCCCTGGAATCATACCAAGCAGATTGGGGGAACTCCAAAACCTGCAGTTACTTCATCTATCGAACAATCCATTGGGTATTTAGAAGGTGAAACACCCAATGGTGGTGTGTTCTTAGATTTCATCGCCGGTAAAATTGATGACGCCGGAGAATACGAATCTCGAGACAAATCAATTGATTCACAAATTGAACCTTTTGTGAAAAAAAATCTAAAATTAAGATACAGATCTAGAAACTTTGCAGAAACAATGCAGTTGATTTATATCTAAATTAGGGCAAAATTGTGAAAATAGAGAAAGAGAACTCACAAGTGAAGTTATTTATATCTAAACTACGGCGAAATTGTGAACACAGAGAGAGGAGAGGAGAAGAATTAATGACAGTGAAGGAACAATGTTTGGAGGAGAGGTTCTGTAAAAAGTAGCGCAGGGGAAATGCGCAGGAAAAGAAAAATCCCCGCAATGGTATATTAGAATTTTAGTTTTTTGGATTACCGAGGTTAATGACCTCCATAGATTGTCAGCATACTTCATCACCATTGATACTGCAATACCACTGCAGAGACAAGTGTTGGTCAGTAAACAATTAAATGGCCACTGATCCATGATGCAATCAATCCAATTTAAAACAGATGAATGACAGAATGTTAAACCAAAAATCCACAGGCAAAAGAAAAGAAAAGGAATAAGCAGCAGTGAAATATCATGTATCAGCTCTCTGGCAAGTCAATATTAACACTAAAATGATCTGAGGAGCTATTAATCCTCATGCAAATAACTAGACCGTATGTATTCACCAACATGCTCCAGTGAAATATCCACAAGCATTCCAGTAACAATAAGAGTCTTGAGTCATCTCCCATATAGGGTATAGGAGAGGAGAAAGTGGCACCAAGGTATTGAAATGAAGGAAAAGAAGTTGAGTTGAACTTCGCAGAAACATAAGCATTTCTGCCATCTTTTCAGAGAACGGTGCCAATCATGCATATGATAAAAAGAAAATGAATTATAAGACATGGTAATAGTAATAAAACAACTACCAGAGAGTTAAGTCGGAGAAGCTTCAATTATTGTACATATAACTACAGTAGATGGTTTTATCCACTTAGCCACTACGCTCCACTATTAGATTCAGTTACTAAGAAATCCATTAAAAAGCAGCCCCAAATGGTAACCTCAAGCTAACGAGATCATGCATTTCGTAATTAGGTAACCACCAAAGCCCTAAAGCTTGCCTCATATGCAAAGAACAAAACTGCTTAAATTGATCAATAGGTATACATACATATAAAATAAATCACACTTTCAGAGAAGATTCACATGGTATATAAAACTATTTCATTACAAGAACTCGACTCACGTATGGTCTATGGACAACAGCAGGAGGCAAAAACAGAGGATGCCTATTTCCCCTTCCTACACAGGGTATCATTAACACGATGGTACTACAATTGCACATAACAATAGATATACTCTAGTAGAACAAATGTATATCTATATAATCTAGAGTAGATAACACGATGGTACTACAATTGCACATAACAATATCCAGATCCTTCAAATTCAGTCAACATTCAGAACTTTATTGGATACTAGGACTGGAAAATTCAGTCTAGAAATGATAATAGAAGGATCTGGATATTGTTGTGTGCAATTATAATAATTCTTCACACATTGCATCATATGCTGAAACATCTAAGAGCTTAGGAGTTAGATTCAGTGCTAACAATTCAGAAATGCAGCTGATTCCTCATAAAGTACAACTTACCTCATCAATATACTCAACGAAAACACACTAATTCCAGAATCAAAATTCAGAAATAAATCGAACAAACAACTAACTTTAGCTCTATCTGAATCAAACACACAATTCATAACTCCTAATACTGCACATGAGGGAGAAGATATTCTCACCTGTGACGATTTTGAGAATATTCATCGATGGAAGAGCAAATTTGCGAGCTTAGAGAGAATCAATCAATCTCCGCTTCTCTTCTCTTCTTTAATGGAAAATCAACACCTAGCTCCTCTTCTCTTCTGCGAACATAAATCACCAGATTTCTCTTCTTCTCTTCATCTAATCGATGTTGTGGAGTGACAGAGAGCGAGAACATTCTGAGAGCATTTTCCAAACCCTAAAATTTTGGGAGGAAAAATAATGAGGGAAAGTTCCAAACCCCGGCACACATTTTCATTATAATAGTTTGTTTTTAAAGGCTTAAGTCATTTGTGGCCCCTTAGAGTTGTCCGTATAATTTATTTAAATATTTCAATAAATCTTGTTTCCTATTAGACACTCAAACCTTAAGAAATAAATACCTATTGAACATTTTTCTGACACTTAGTCAAAAGAGAAAGTGTGTGCAATACACATGCATATGATGTGGCAAAATAGCAAATCAAATGAAGACACATGGCATTTTAATTTAAAATAATTATAAAAATGAATTTTAAACATAACTTTTGGCTGAAAGACTAAAGAAGGTGATGCATAAGCTTGTGAACAAGCAACAAATGGCCTTTATCAAGAGCAGGCAGATCATGGATGCAGTGTTGATAGCCAATGAATGTGTTGATTCCAGGAAAAAGGATAAATAACCAGGGATCCTATGCAAGCTGGATATCCAGAAGGCATATGATCACCTGAATTGGAACTTTTTTATGAAGATGATGCAGAGGATGGGTTTTGGTCAAAGATGGTTAAAGTGGATCAGACATTGCATAAGCTCAGTGAAATTCTCTATTCTGATCAACAAAAACGCATGTGGGTTTTTCCCATCAAATAGGGGTTTGAGACAAGGGACCCCCTATCTCCTTTTCTTTTTATCTTGGCTATGGAGGGGTTGAGCAACCTATTCCAGACTGCAAGAACAAATGGTTAGATCAGAGGTTTCAAAGTGGGGGAGAATACAAGATACAATCTAGAGATCACTAATCTATAGTATGCAGATGACACTTGAGTATTTTGTGGAGCTGTAAAGGAGCACATGCTAATTTTGAGAGTTATTTTAAATATTTTTGAGGTTGTGTCAGGTTTGCACATAAACTGGAACAAGAGTTTCATTTATCCAGTAAACACAGTACCAAATATTGAGGACTTAGCTTACAAGCTTGGAGGGAAAGTAGGTGAACTACCAACAACCTACTTGGGAATGCCTTTGGGGGCTAAGAGCAAATCAAGTGGAATATAGAGTGGTGTAATTGAAAAATGTGAAAGGAAGCTCGTGAACTGGAAGGGTCAATATATATCCTCAGGTGGCAGACTAACTCTAGTCAACAGTGTCCTGGATGTCTTGCCATCATACATGATGTTTATATTTGAAACGACCCCAAAATGCCCGAAAATGTGCTTCAGAAACACCTATAATTGTAATTTACATATATCTCAAAATCCGTGCATGATTTTGGAAATTCGACTTCATATTCTTATTCATGGGGTCAAATTGAGTGGGAAATGGGTCTAACCCGAATTTTAGAGCAACCGTATCAAAATTCGAAAATCGCAAAAAATATGATTTTCAGGGTCAACTTTAAAGGGGCATATCTCTTAGCACACAAGGAACTGGAAGGCCCGTAACCTATTAAATTAAACCTCTATGAGTTAGCTTTCCAATGCACTTGGTTTCACCTCATTCCGAGTTAGGATGAGGGAGTTATGACCATTTTCGT